>JAFVLL020026087.1:0-80822 GCA_021397915.2 Tor tambroides
TTTTTTTGACATTTATAAAATATTGGAAAAATTGTGCCATCTGTAATGGAAATGCAGTTGTTAATTATTCACACAGGTCTCCAGAAGCCACTAAAATGTTGTATTATGCATGTCAGGCCAGTAGTTGGTGACACAACTTTGCAAAGAAACCCAAAGCAGCTGCGCACATGCCTATAAGACTGATCATGTAATGAGCATGATTTCTTTGTTTCCAGAAATTGTTTTTGTAGTTTACACAGTGACTATAGCAGTATTGTTGGCTGTTGTATGGCTGAGATAGTATTCTTACTTTGACCAGGAAACTGTATTTGCGTCACATCAAGTGGATGGCGGCGATGCTGTGTAACCACCATTAGGGTGGGACTAGAGATTAATGCTGCCTTCACTTGCTATCAGAAACTTCCTATTTCCCACTTATGAAGTCGTGATTACGAGCTTGTCGTATTCAAGTGCTTTGATGTCGGAAAGAATAAAATGTAGCATCCCATTGGTTGACAATCATAAACATTCACTGCACTATACATGCAGTTTAATGACAATTCTGGAACTTCGGTCATATTTCACTGCTTATAAAACATACACTATGCTTCGAATGATCGTTCATATCTAGCCTATAAATACACTACTTTAGCGACAAGGCAAAGGGATGTAGTTGTTGTGAGAACAGCATTGACAGCAGCAATGGTTGTCACCTCCACCATGTTTGAAGTTTATGACCCGCCCAACTCTGAAACTTGGGTATCAAAATTATTTCCGAATTTCCCAGTAGTAAATACGACTTGAGAGGCCGTTCACGTGCAATTTCCGATTAGGAAACTCGTATTTACGATAATTCCGATAGCACGTGAAGGCAGCATTAAATTACCTAACGCAATATCCTGAGTTATGTCTCTAACTATATGTCTCTTACTTCTCCCAGAGATTAACTGGTAAGAGTCCAGACAGTCTAGAGGAGCTGCGTGAAATAGCCTTTGATGCAGAAGATGAGGAAGAACATGAAGATGAGGATCAGGAGGAACAACATGCTGATGAGAGCCAGGACAGTGTTGAACTGGGCACAGAACAGTCACATGACCATAATGTGCCACATAAATATGACTCCACAACTGATGAAAGCTGAAATGATGGCACCTGAAAAATGCTGAACTGAAAAACCATTATGGACCCATTGTTTGGTTTTATTTGAACCGTTTCTTTGCCTGTGAGAACCGATATGCACCTTTTGTTTTAATCCTTTTACCCTTGCTGTAAATGAGCTTTTTTTTTTTTTTTTTCAGTACCTGTAGTTAATGTGCATGTTCACTGCCAGTGTACATATGTAAAATTGAATGCATACAATGGAAATAAACTCATATTTTGTACACATGTGTTTTAATTGTTTACCTAACATGTGACCACTTTTTGTGGGAGTGCAACTCTTCAGCTCGTCTTCCTCATGCAAAGCATCTTTCTTCAAGATCTGCTGGAATCCTAAAACCCTGAGAAGCTCCTGAGCGTAGTTTAATGGCCATCCCTCCCAGTCCAGACTCTCCAGTTTCTCCAGATTGGACTGCAGGCCCTCGGATTCCTTGAGGTGGCAGATGATAGGGATGTTGTGGCAACAGAGGATGTTGAGCAGGTAGCAGCTCCAGCACTGTGACGTAAAGGAGAGTTTGCTGGTTGGAGATACAAACTCCAGCAAGGTGTCGGGGAGCCCATGTGCTTGTGCCTTGTCTTGATTGGCGACGTGGAGGTAGCAGATTGCACTGAGGCCTTCAAGAACTCGAATGATGTGCTGATCTGTAAGATCAGGTGTTTTCAGGAGCTCCACCATGCTCGCCATGTACTCATCTGCTGCTTGAGCTGCATGTTCATAACCTCCTAAAAGAGTTGACACAATTAGTAGGGTATGTAACAGTAGAAGCCCTTGCTGTGCTTCACTTGACATTGACTGTTTTTGCTCTCTTCCAAAGATAATGGATTCAAACAAGGCCATAGCAGAACTGTTGTGCTTTTTAGTGTAGATGTGATTTTCATTACAAAATCTAAATGTAATGAGCTGGTGAGTAGTTTTGCAAGAGCTTACTAAAGTAATCATGAGCATTGTAATGTTCGAAGCAAATGTCAGTAGACCGAGAAGACGAGCGGTTTATTAGTAAATTTGTGCAACCTTAGGTTCACACTGTGGAAACGCAAAGGAAATACAGAAGACAACTACTGAAAAAGGGGTGGATCTAGGTCTATAGTATGCCAAAAAAAATTCATACTACCTATATTTGTTACTATAACTTAGTAGTGCCGTATTTTATTTTTGACAGGAATTTAAAATGAGGCTGTGAGGGATGGAAGTAACATACAGTGTGTTCACTGGATTGTATGGTCAACGAAAGGTATTTCCACAAAAGAAAAAAAAAAGCTGCTGAGTAATGAAAAATTACATGATATAAGACCATACACTGCGTGCCATTGTAAAGTGTGTAAGTCTCCCTCGCAGCCTCCTTTTCAATTAAATTCAGTATGTACTTACGTACGTTTTCAAACCAAATGTGGCCCTGGACCGCAAAACCAGTCATAAGGGTACTTTTTAAAAAAAAAAAAAAAAAATGTATACATTATTTGAAAGCTGAATAAATAACTTTCCATTTGTGCATGGTATGTTAGGATAGGACAATATATGGCTGAGATACAACTATTTGAAAAAGCTGCAATCTGAGGGTGCAAAAAAAAAAAAAAATCAAATATTGAGAAAGTCACCTTTAAAGTTGTCCAAATGAAGTTCTATGCAATGCATATCACTAATAAAAAATTAAGTTTTGATATATTTACGGTAGGGAATTTACAAGATATCTTAATGGAACACGATCTAATATCCTTATTATTTTTGGCATAAAAGAAAAATCGATCATTTTGACCAATACAATGTATTTATGGCTATTGCTACAAATATACCTGTGATACTTATGACTGGTTTTGTGATCCAGGTTCACAAATGTAGTAACGTTAACTGTTACATAGCACAGCCGTTGGTAACTACTACTAGACAGTACTCGATACCCAGCTAATCACTTGCTTTGTTTTGAACGCATTGTTTAAAAATGATTCACTGACTCCCACATTAAGACCACCTGCTGGCGGTTTCAGTTTCATATTTCAAAATATCACTTCATTTCATGATAAAAAGGCGTCCGCCTGTCATATAGACAGGTTTTTTCATCACCTGTGTAACTTAATATCCCAATGTCCCGAGCTGCGTCTGCTCTGACTGCTATGGGCGGCTGCTTATTCCGGATCAGTCGACCAGCCCTTAGGATCTTATTTTTGTGGCTTCTGTCTGGTTCTTCCAGACCAGAGGAAAAATAAGGCTTGATGTAATTATCGTACAATGAGGAGAGGAACCGAATCATGCGTCTGCCTGTCTTGAAACACTTTTTCAAAAAGCTTTTTTTCAAAACACAACGTTGTTTTCGTTTGATTAAGCTTGTTATCGTGACATCATCCATTTAGTACGTTTTCACAAGCGCCTTCATAAAATGCCTTTTACACTAACAAAAACACTTTTTAAAAGTCCATTTGCTTCAGAAAAACGTTAAATGTTAATGCTCGGTGAATTTAATGAAAATGAACGAAAGCAGCACAATTACTGAACATTTTGTCATCATGTAATTTCGTTACGGACAACGTGAATCATTTTTGTTGCCATTATTACCTGAAACTGGACTGTGAATTTCTAGTTCCCAGCATGCTTTGCCATGGACTGGATCATGAAACTGCTGAAATTGTGTTATTTTGTTATACAGTAATGAGCAAGAGCTGTTCTTGATCCTCTCATATTGTACATGTAGTAAAAATTGTTTAAAATTTACCATGCACTACAGGCATTAAAAACAGCACAATGCCATATCTGATAATTATGTAAAAATAAATTTTATTGCCACTTTCAGCAGAGGAAATACAGTAAACTCAAAAATGAAAAGAAAACAAATGAAACAGTGAGGGAACATTAGCAATGTGACATCAAGTGAAATCTGCTTTCATTCAAACAGTAGAAGCTAAAGCTATTGTAAGCAGTGCGCTCAAGCCCTGGACACATACAGTCACACGCTCACAAAACCATTACAACAACAGCTTTCCTATCAAGAGGGACAATAATTTACATTTTAATGAGGTTTGAACAATAAATGATGCAGTTGAATTTCACTGAGCTTCTGTCTGAGATGAATACAAGGCAATAAATGTTAAGTCAACTTTCATACTTGATATCTCTGTGCAAAGAAAGGAGTGATCACCAATGCCCAGGGTCAAATACTGTAACGGTGGTCATTAGACAAACTCACAAGCAAGAAAATAGCCATTCATTTCTGTGACTGAATACAGAAAACAGCATAAACAAAAGTATTATTTTTGAATATCTGTTATAGATAATTCTGATAACTAGAAACCACAAAACAGCCTTAAATATATTGACTTCTATATCATTATGGCTTTAGGAGTTAGTGCGGTAAATGCCAAATAACATGTTAAACATGTTAAGAAACAAACTTACCAAACAGTTGTGCTTGTGAGGCATATACTTCAGTAACCTTTCTGTACTCAGTACATTCCTCGAAATGTGCTCTTCTGATAGATTTAAGCCCCTGCTTCCGTACAATTCTCAATGTCATAGAAAAAATTGCAAAAATAGGTCGGGTGATCTACAAAACTGCGTTTTAATTGCCGCCATAAGTGTAAATTCACATTTGAGAGCTTTAAAGATCAACACAGGGTGTGTAAACGTCACAAAGCGAGGCAAGCGCTCGGTTAGCAAAGAGCGTTTTCTCAGGTCAGGTGCATTAGCATACTGAAAAGACGTTTAGGAAAGGTTGCCTTGTGCACAAATACTGTATAACTCCATGAATACACTGTTAAAAGATGATACTGATCAATAAAACATCTTTCTATATGTAAAATGCCAACTATATATATATATATAAAAAAAATCATAGTGAACAGCCCCTCAATAATACCACATCCTGACTGTACCTAATCATATTGTGAACAGATATTTAGTACATCGTTAAAACAATCTGTTCTCAGTAATTAAAAAAAACAACAACAAAAAGAGGGTGAAATCAGCATCTTACAATTTATAGTGAAGAGAAATGAAAAAATAAATAAAACAAATGATATTACAGTCACGTGACTCAGTAGTACAGTAACAATAGGCACAGAAGCGAGTTCGGATCACAGAGCAAAATATACTTCCAGTCTTCATTTACGTACAAACCAAAAATTCACAGTAATGCATCACGCTTCTCTGACTGAATATAGTGTAAAAGTGCATTTTCATATACTCTGACAGGCTCCAAACAGCGCTTGTTGTAAGATCCCATGTGCTCAGGCATTAGTACCGTGTTAATGCAAGTGTTCACTACAGGCTCCGTCCACAGAAATATTTTCTTCTGACCAGTGAAGGCAAGCAAGCGATATATAAATCAGCAGTCCACCGCCCACACCGGTTATTTCATTAGTCCATTTGACCGACTGGGTTCAAACAGCACACAAAATCTTTCCTTTCCCAGAGGTTACAGAAATCTCACTCTGTCCAGGTCAAAAAAAACTCAAGCGGGGAGCATTAAAACAGTCCCTTATAATCCCTGAAAAGGAACGGCACGTACATAGGGGAAAAAAAAAAATCCCAGGACAAAATTAAAATAGGATTTGCTTTCTATTTACACGCCTCCAACAGTGCAACTGCAATCTGCAAATAACTAACTTCTAATATTAACACTCTTATTGTTTAATCAGCAACAATGACTCATGACCACTGTGACATGAGTAGCAAACATCCTGCAGAAAAGGAGACTCTGTGATGAAGGTCTCAAGATATGGGCCTAAATCGAAGGCCAAGCTTCACTTTTCCTCTTGTTAGCAGATGGTGTGTATTTCACGTCTGAAGTGTGCGGGGTCACAGGAGGGATAACGAGTCGTTTTTCTAAAATGAAGTGGTAACAGCGTTACCGCGGCGAGTCCCCAGCCGCACCATCTCCCTCGGCACTGTGTCCAACTGCTCGTATGCCAGCCGCCCGTCTTCACCTGAGAACAGAAACACACACACATGCTGTGTAAGAAACGGGAAGGCTGGAGTTGAAGTTTTCAGGTGATGTTTACAAGCATTGAGACCATGTAAATTTTTAAGACCTTTTTTGTTTAAGACCGGCACAAATAAAATTGATATTGAAATTAAATAGTCTTTTACTTAATTAAGTTTGGGGTCAGTAAGAATTCTTTACGAAATTATTCATTAAACTGATCAAAAGTGATCTAAAAAAAGGAATCCTGAAAAAAAAAAAAAAAATTTGTGTATCATGGTTTCCACAAAATATTAAGCAGCACAACTGTTTTCAACACTGATGATAAAAGTTTGCTGATACAATAATAGTGTGTTTAAAGAAAGGCAATTAACAGATGCAAGTGCAAGTATTAATTAAATTTATGTAGACTTGTTAAGGACCCGTATGGACCCTGGTGCAAGCACACTTCTAAAAGTTAATCATACAGTCTTTCTCTTCTGGGAAAACATGCCAAAAATATTGATGACTTCATAGTATACACATTTTTGTCTAATAAAATGCTGTCTAGAATGGGGTCTCAGTCAGATTTACACTAATTTGCAGAAAGAGCATAAACTGACTAATAGTGCAGAGGATGTGTGATTAGTGTGATGGGATGTTTTACCGAAAGTGAGGAGGGTTTCTATGGCAATCTGGCAGAGATCTTCATCTGCTGAGTCACACAGTAACACCACAGCATCAATGCTCTCCACAGCCTGAAAATAACCCCAGACAGACAGACAGGCTTAATGAAAAGTCTGGTAAACAATCACAGATATGATTTAATCTTCAGTTTAAGTGACGTGTGATCCAATCAAAGAGGCGAACTGACCTGCAGGCAGCTCAAAGCGGCACATGCAGCTCTTGATCTGTCTACTTCTGATAAGGCTTGTGTGTAACAATCAACAGCCTGTTGAAGACAAACACACAGAAAAGATTAACTACTTCTTCACCTCCTGGTGAAGACAGGAGAAATGATTAAAAAATGCTGAAATTTCTGCTTTGGAATAAATTACACTTCAAAATATATTCAAACAGAAAACAGATATTTTAAATTGTAAAAAAAATTTCACAGTATTACTGTTTTTCCTGTATTGATCAAATAAACGTAGCCTTGAAGACCTTTTTCAAAAGCATGAAAAAAAATCTTTGTTTTAAATTGTTTTAAACCTGGCTATAGACCTACCCATTAATCAACTCCACCAATAGCCAACCATGGGCTGTACAAGCCAGGTAAAAGACTGACCTTTGACCTGAAGGGTTTGTGTGAGGCAGCAGAGGAGAGGAAGGCTGTAGCAGCCTTCATCACATCAGGGTCATCAGAGGTCAACAGCCCAGCCACGGCCCAGAGGGTTTGATGGCGGGGCTGGAGACACATGACGGACACCTCCTGTAGTTCCTTCACACAACGTTCTGTATCCCCACAGCTCAGGGCTTCTTCAAGCATGACTGGTTTGGACACAAAAGAGAGTTTTACGCTATGCTAATAATATATAAAGCTTTAAACTCATTATTCAATAAAGCGTCTTACCCTCTTTGGCTAAATCCAGAAGATGTCGCTCCATGTCCGTGACATCGTGTTCAACAGTGTAACGGTGAAACTGAAACACAGTGAGGACATCCTGTGCCAGAGGGGACAGTGATGGGCACAAGGAAGAGGCTAGCTCGCTCCTGTCCATCATCTCATTTACCACCATCCTGATCACTGGATACACATGCAAACACAGGCAGATGAACGCTGATGTTACATTCACTGATGTTTCCTCCTGCAGATTAATATTGTTGTTATTGTCACTACCTGAGTCAGGGGAGTGAGGCAGAATCTGTTGCAGTGATAAGGCAAAGCTGAGATGCATGTGCTTCAGCACTCGGTCCAGTGTAGTATGAAAAAGACCACCACTGCAGTCAGACCACAGAGACATCAGCGCCGGATGCTCTACCAGCCCAGGCAACACTGTTTAGGGAACCAAGAGAGGTTATTTCACAAACACAAGTTTTCACCACACCTAACAAGAGAATTGAGGAAATTTAGCAGTCATAAATATTTCTTAGGTGCCATGAAACTGTATTTCATTCACATTATAACTGCAGGTCATTTTGTCACTTGTATTATAATTCATTGGTTTAACAAAAACCTCAGGACACGTTTTGATTTTGTTCTTCACATTTTCATTTGGTAGCTTAGTTTATGCAATATCACACATGCACGTCATCACATTTTTGAAAAAATGTTTTATTTAAAAAAAAAAACTTTTAAAATTATTATTGAATACATTTGTATTATAGCATTATCACTACAGTAAAATATATATATATTGATTTTAAAATTTAATAAAATAAAATATTGTTCAGCAAATAATAAAAATTATCAACAATTATATAACAATTTTTTTATATTATCATATTATATATTATTATTATACAGTTTTTTTAAACACCATATACTGTAGGGTCTTTTTCCCTTTATCCTCATGCTAAAATGGACTGTAACTCTCTCTCTCTCTCTCTCTATCTCTCTCTCTCTCTATATATATATATATACATATATATGTATGTATGTATATGTATGTATGTGTGTATATGTATATGTGTATGTATATGGGAGAGTTTGCATCCCTGAAATTAAATGTACGGTAACTAGTTTTCCACTGTTAGGTAAACCTTTGTAAAAAAAAAAAAAAAATTAATGAGGATCAGATTTAGCCTTTTTGCTATTACATTGTAATGTATGTAATGTTGTTGTGGCTTTCCAAAGTGATTATTACTTGCACTTGGCTAGTATTAATTTTAGACCCTGATTACTTAAGTGCTATAATAATGTTCAAGCAAAAACGTCTTTTGCACTAGTTGCAAAATAAAACACTTTAATAAAATAAATATTATGCTTATACAGCCAAAACTCTTTGAAAAGTAAGCTTTGAAGTACATGTAAGAAGTCACTGTAACATCAAAATTCTTTCACAAGGACTAGTAAACATGAATACTTCACAACAAAATATTTAAGATATACTCACCATCAGACACTAAAATGCAGCTGCCCGGTCTGTCAAAGTTTTTCTCACTGAGATCCTCCAACAGAAGTGTTTGAGTTGTTAGTTTGCGCAGGTATGTCTTGTGCTGAGACTGGCTTCCTCCTGAGGTCAACAACTGCATCCCATACATAGAGAAACTTTAGCATTTTATATTAAAAAAAAAAATACAATGACACAGTTCAATTTGTTTATGACGTAAATGTGCTGTCGACTGACCATTTTCGGTGTAAAAGACAAAAAAAAAAAAAAAAAAAAAAAAAAAAAAAAAATAAACACTATTTTGGAATCTGAGAAGGAGAAAATAAAGCTGTAAAGGTGGAAAAACCGAGTAACCTGAATGAGATGACTGCAGTACTGTAGATGAACAACAATGGCCATGTCAAGGTTCTCGTTTCCTGTGGTGAGAGGCAACGGGCTGCCGGCCACACTGTTCCCCACACCAGTGTCCTCTGTGAGGGCTTCACTCAGGTGGCCTCTTGCTTCTGGATGTTGGCCTGACCTGTTGAACATGCGAGACATACTGTCACCACCAGAGGGCGCTACACAATCACAACTACTGAGGCCATGTAGTTGAGTTCTTCAGAGAAACCTGATCACCAAAGGGTTTAATGTCCAACTCACCCGATTCTCTCTGACTCCATGTCAAAGAAGACAGCGCGTGAGAGGGTGGCAGCATCATCTCCGGTGTCATCGTCATCAAAGTCAGAGGTGTTGAGGAAGTCGAAACTTTCCAGAGCGCTCTCCACTGTCAAACTGAGGCTGGAAGAACGGCTCCTATGAGCAGGTACCCGACACTGAGGAGAAACAACAACCTTCATTCAAGACTGAGATCATCTGAGACAAGGGGCTTGTTCACACATATTCCAGTTTGCTGCTTTTCAATTATTTTCTACAGAGTCTTCTTGCGCATGACAGGACGCTCTAAAAACGTGATGCTCAAAGTTAAAAAACACTTTCAATAAGCCAAGAGGAGACTGGTTTCCCTGTTGTAAACAAAACTTGGTTATCACGAGACTAGCATATTCTCACACGACGCCTACGTCATCCGCTGGAACGCCACTCTCTTGTGAGAACGTGTGTATGACAGCAGAAGCTAGAGATTACAGTTTATAAAGTTGTAAATATGGATATTTTTCTTACACAAATGCATCGCTTCACTTCAGGAGGCCTTTATTAACCCACCGTAGCCACATGGAGCACTTTTTATGATGAATGGATGCACTTTTTTGGGCTTCAAAATCTCGACCCCCATTCACTGCCATTATAAAGCTTGAAAGAGCCAGGACCAGGGCTCGACAGTGCGAGCATTTCACTCGCATTTGCGACTAAAAATAGATGTGTGCGAACTGGAAAATGTATTTAGGAGCACAAGTGCGAATACAAAACAAAATACAAAACAGCCTAACTTATACAGTAGCCTATAACAGACTTGATAATCATTCTGTTTATTTATGGAAAAAATTAAGACAAGCCCATATGATTACAGAACTTTAAAAAGGCAACGGTTTAATTTAAAATGAGCACAGATAGAGAAGAAACCAAAGAGATTTTTCTTAAAGTTAAAGTTAAAAGACTGCTACTGAAGACTTTACACTCCATTAGATTTGAGGGAAAGTGATTGCTGTTACCTCGTAACTCCTAATGCAGAAACAGAATGCCAGCTGCCCTACTTTCCTAAAACTGTAAATAATGTTTCACACTCACAGTCATTAGATATTTATATTCGCTTTAGTCTTCACAATAGCATCAAATAATTATTACTTAAAGGCTTAATGAGCTATTTATTATCAAACATTTTTTTTCTAACCTAAAACATGTCCTATCCACTATATTGACTGATTCGTTATTGTTCAGTAACACAAGTTCCATTAGTTAGCATGAAAAAACAATGACTGCATTTATTAATAATGTTCATCTTAATTTCAACTTTTAATAATACATTATAAAATCAAAAGTTGTGTCTGTTAATATTATTCAATGGAGCTAACATTAACTAACATAGTTGTATTTTTTATTAATCAACATTAACAAATAATATTAACTGCTGAACAATTAGCTATTGCACATTGTTAGTTAATGTTAACCTGCTTTAACTAATGTTAACAAATGGGACCTGACTGTAAAGTGTTACCATATTGTTTTTTCGTTCATTTGAACAATCTTTTGCACTCTAATCTTGAAACACTTTTATATTTTTGTGTATTTTTTAATAAAGTATTTTAGTAAATGATCTTTAATAAAGTTATTTAAACTGTTAGGAGGACAACACTTTTTTCACTTAGAAATTATATACTGTGATTAAAAAAAAAAACATATACTGTGACAAAAGCTTCAATGACTATTGTGAAAATTTGATACCTTCACATACCTAATGTACATACAGTTTAATAGGGCTATAACTAATTACATAATTATTCTATTAAATAGTGTCTGAAGCAAAATTATTTAAAAACTTTGTGTACTTTCTGTATTCTGATAAGTTAAATAATTGTGCTTGTAAATGTCTTCAACTTTACAAGCTAAAACACCTAATTTGAAAATTGTATTGTTTCCTAAATTTTTAATGCGCTCTCAATTTTCACTATATACAGGTGCTCCTTGGGGAAAAGGTAAGCGTCAAGCCCTGGCCAGGACATGTTTTAATATAACTCTGATTGTATTCGTCTGAAAAAAGAAAATCATATACACCTAGGATGGCTTGAGGGTGAGTAAATCGTGGAGTAATTTTCATTTTTGTGTGAACTATCCCTTTAACGACTGTTTATAAAGTATGTTCTATATACTTTATAAACATATATATAGAACATAGAACTATATACTATCCATTAGGGCAGTCGTGGCCTAATGGATAGAGCGTTGGACTCGTGGACTTGTGGGTTCGAGTCTCAGGTCTGGCAGGGATTGTAGGTTGGGGGAGTGAATAACCAGCACTCTCTCCACCCTCAATACCACGACTGAGGTGAGACCCTTGAGCAAGGCACTGAACCCCCAACTGCTCCCCGGGCGCCGCAGCATTGGCTGCCCATTGCTCTGGGTGTATGTTCACTACTGTGTGCGTGCACTTGGATGGGTTAAATGCAGAGGACAAATTCTGAGGATGGGTCACCATACTTGGCCACACACCACTTCCCTTTCCTTTCCTTTCCCTATATAGTATGAATGTGTGTAGTATGAATGTAATCCAAACATACAACATTCTAGGGATGTCACGAGAACTGATACTACGGTACCAAGTCAGTATAAACATTTTGAAATCCTGCTGGTACTTGTTTTTCTACAGTATCGTAAGTACCGATGGTACCAAAGGTAGCGACTAGCGAGGCTGCAATTCCCTGATTACTTTCAATTCCCTGAAAGTCAGGTCTGCATCAAAATTTCAACAGTAACTCTTCTAATTACAGATCACAGAAAACTCATTTACCTTAAGCAGGTCTTCGAGTCTCATGACCTCCTGCTCCAAGTCCTGCAGCTCCCCGCAGCGCTGGCCTAAGCTCTCCAGCCGCAGGAGCAGGGACTGAATGGCCTCCTCCAGGCTGCTCTCCTGGAAGGTCCTGCTGCTCTCTCCAGACCAGCTCACAGTGCTGGCCTCGGGCAGCATGTCAGAAGAGGTGAGCCTCCTCACCAGCTGCCTGGTCAAACTGCCTTCCTCCCCATCCAGCTCCACCGGCTTCAGCTCCAGGGCTTCATCAGGCATGTTGGGCTCCAAGAACACCACATCCTCGGGTCCCACTGTAGACAGCTGACTCTCGGAGCACAGCGAGTGGGCCGCAGAGCCTGTGCCGTGCCCCTGGGCCTCAGCCTGGTCCCAATCCAGGTCTGGATCACTGACACTGACACTGCCGCAGTCTTCCTCCACACACTCCTCCTCAACCGGCTGGTCCTCAGAGGCTGGAGCCGGTTCAGAGGGAGGGTCGGTCTCAGGGGGCGTGACTGTGATCTCAGGGTTTGACTGGATGGGGGCAGGGCTTGAGGTGGGCATGTCAGAGAAGGTGAAGGACAGGCGCTTGCATTCAGCCACACCGCAGCCTCCGTTCTCGAAGACGTCGTCTGGTAAAGTGGACTGTTTGATGGAAAGAGAAAGAAAATATGGTAAATATGGCTCCCTGTTGACATTTATTCCTATCAGCACTATTATCTATAGTAGTTTTAGTGATCTAAAGATGCAAACAGTATTTCTGTCCAAAGGTCAAGCACACTAAAGAGCAGCAGAACAATTAAAGACGTCCATGAAATGGTTTTTAACACAGGGATTCCCAAATGTTTTGTCAGCCAAAACTGTTTGACCTAAAACACTGACCTGACTTCTAAGTTAATATTTCTATATTTTAACAACACATTTACATGTTCTCATTTCTCTGTTAAATACACCACTATTCAAATGTTTGGGTAATTTTTTTCTATAATGAAGTTCATAGAAAGGATACATTAAATTTATCAAATGTGACAGTAAAGACGTTGTTACAAATGCAGTTCTTTTAAACTTTTCATTCATCAGAGAACCCTGATAAAAAACAGAACTACTGTTTTAACATTGATTGCAAATCAGTATATTTGTATGATTTCTGAAGGATCATGTAACACTGAAAACTGAAGTAATGATGCTGAAAAAATATAAAATCAAAATATATTCAAATAGAAAAGAGTTTTAAATTATAATAATATTTCACAATATTACTGTTTTTTTCTGTATTTTTGATCAAATGTAGTCTTGGTGAGCATAAGAGACTTCTTACAAAAACTTTTTAGCGTTTTTTTTTTAATCGTGTTTATTTTAAAAGGAAGTAAAATAGCTTTTCATCAACTCAGGAACCCCCAGCAGTTCCTTCTTTTGGGAAACCCTGGTTTAACATATCCAAATGTTCTTTCCAGGAAGTTGGGGTGGGACATCCCACAGTCTCTTCATTGACCAATGGATACATAGTATGCATAAAACTGGAAAGCAATTGTGAAAACTACAACAACCTTTGCTTAAAATCATCTAGGCTGATAATTTGTGCACTTGTGATTTGTCAAAGTTTACATGTGAGTGGCTTAAACATGTAACTTTAAGATGGTCTATTTCATTGTAAGGTGGTCTACTTCATTGTAGGTAGGGGATTCTTGGTCAGATTTTCATTTACTGTAACTGAACAAAATTTTCTATATGCTCCTGTGGATAGGATTAGTCAATATTTTAAGTCCATCTTCCTGGAAGAAAAATGTCTGCTAAATTTTTTTGTTGTTGTTATTTGCACACAAATAGGGCTCAAAGCTAACATGAACTCTCCCGTTATGGAGTCGCCACAGTGGAATTATCCACACAAAAGCTAACATGACCTAAAAGCCACAATTTTTTTCCATAGGGTCTTTAAACATCTAATATTACAGTTTGGAAAAGTGTATTTGTGAATGTGAGTGAGAAGAAACGTGTGTTTGTGCGTGAAAAAGCAGAAAACGCAAGCAAAGAAAAGAGCCACACGCAGATGTTCACTCAGAAGGGCAGGGCACATAGTGACCTGACTCACGTAGACCTCCAGACTGGACCTTGAGCGAGGTCTCAGCGCAGCCAGATCGCCGAAAGAGCGACTGCGTCTGAGTTTCTCTAAGAGCGTCTCTCGGAGCGTGTGCAAGAATGAGAGACGCTGACCTTCCCACCGCCGAGGATGCCACTTCTTTGCCATTCACACACACACACGCGCACACACACACACACACACACACACACACGCAAGTACACACAACAACCATGATGCACATGGTGCCACAGGGTGAATACAATTCATTAGACACAGCAGCACAGACTAATCATGAACATTCACACACAGGATGCAAGTGCTTTCATATTCAATAATGCACATGAAATAATAAACACTGAACCCAGAACAGCTAGCCAGACTCAGTAGTGTTATATTTAGTTTAGTACTCAGCTGTTAAGATGGGAAATGTGACAGTGTGATCTAACACCTGATTTGAAAACCGCAATATCCTGTCTCATACTGTATGTACACCCTTGTGAAAAAGAAGTGTGCTCAACTGCATTGAATGTGCACTTCAAATATTATAATTATACTATTAACTGCACTTGAAGATAATGAAATATTAATGAAATAAAAGGCCACTTAAGTCTACTTAAAGAGAATTTACACTTTCATTAATGTATTTCTTAACACACTTAAGTATACTTTTAAAAAGTGCAATGTTAAGTAAAATCTTTTACTTTAAAAGTACATTTTAAATCATTATGTTTTAATAATCTTTTGTCATGGCAGCACATGTAAAGTTTAGCGTTTTGATATTACATATAAAGTTAGTATATTTAAAATGTTCTAAATAGCAAGATTCTGTAAAAATGACATCAAAGTATATTATAATTTACCATACCTGCTTGTCAGTACATAAACAGTACATTTTAAAGACGACATGTTCAAAGACAATATAGGTAATCATGAAATTTCATATAAAGTTGCATTTAATATAAATTTAGACTATAATACATTTTTATTTAATTTTAAACAGCAAGCAGTTAAGTGTCTTAAAACATTTAGTGCACACTTAACTATATTCTTTTACTTCTGTACTCATTTTAAAAGTATGTTTAAGTGTACTTCTTTTTCACAAGGGCAGGATTTAAGTGTGTAATGATGCAGCTGGTGACAGAAGCAGGACTTTTAAACAGAACTGAGACATTTTTTCAGAATTGCACTCACAAAGAAAGACGTGTCCTGGAAAGTGGGCGTCTCGGGTGTGCCTTGGCTGTACACTGAAACTCGTCTCTGAAGGGCGGTGGCTTTACTCACGTTTCCTGAG
The DNA here is from genome assembly GCA_021397915.2 of Tor tambroides. NCBI lineage: Eukaryota > Metazoa > Chordata > Actinopteri > Cypriniformes > Cyprinidae > Tor > Tor tambroides. Next base: position 15,887 of record JAFVLL020026087.1, read on the forward strand.
GACAGTGTCAGATCCTCCACGTCAAACGGACTGTAAAAACAAGACAGACATGCATTCATGTACAGCCTAATATCATACTAAAGTATTTAATGAAAGAAAACAAAAATTATAGCATATAGCATAAAAACATATGTATTAAAGGAACACTCCACTTTTTTTGGAAATAGGCTCATTTTACAACTCCCGTAGAGTGAAACAGATGAGTTTTACCGTTTTTGAATCCATTCAGACGATCTCTGGGTCTGGCGGTAGCACTTTTAGCTTAGCTTAGCATAGATCATTGAATCAGATTAGACCATTAGCATCGCGATCAAAAATGACCAAAGAGTTACAATATTTTTCCTATATCATAGGCTACTGAGCTGGGGACTACTTTCAGAGGTTGCGTCATATCATTGCGCCTGCTGCACCCATGGTACGGCAGCAAATTTCCTTGATACTACGCCGAATGAGTATAGTTCCTAGCCATATCAGCCTAGAAAATCGCAACTTTTCATTTTCCGCTGGTCTTAGTACACAATGTAACTACAGGAGAGACAAGCTTTAAATAGGAAAAATATTGTAACTCTTTGGTCATTTTTGATCACGATGCTAATGGTCTAATCTGATTCAATGATCTATGCTAAGCTAAGCTAAAAGTGCTACCGCCAGACCCGGAGATCGGCTGAATGGATTCAAAAACGGTAAAACTCATCTGTTTAACTCTAGGGGAGTTGTAAAATGAGCCTATTTCCAAAAAAAGTGGAGTGTTCCTTTAACTGTTAGGCAGAAGTAATTCCGTGTGACTTCCATGACTGTCCTGAGGAGGGCAGTGTATAACATTACTTTCATTTAATGTGGTTGAAACCCCACACTTCTTATCTTGTTTTATTAGATAACTTCACTTACAACCAGGCGACCTCCAGGTTAAGTTTAATGGTTCCCAGGTCATTGACGTCTACTGCTACCACCTGAGGCATCGCGGTGAACAGGTCCTTGGTTTCACAGATTACACTACCTACTAAGATGTGAGTGGCCAACCCCTTTAACTCTGTCACCTAGACGAATAAAGATAATGAATTGAGAACTGTCAATTCAGAAATGTTTCATTCAAGATAAATGCATAGCTTTACTTAGAGGAACATGTTTTTCTTGCATTCATCAAGGATCTAATCAAATCTTCAAGACTGAGGGGACGACATATAACATTTGAGGAATCAATGTTGATCAATATTGAGGGGACGTGTCTTTTTGAATGTCTTTGGTGGTTACAACCCAGTATGTCACTGTCAGAATTAGCCACATTGTTTCATGGATGACTGTGTGGACTGGAGCCCACCTTGATGTTGATGAGGTCTGTAATGAGAGGCATGAAGATCATCTCCTCTCCATCCCAACTCTGCTTGGAGTTCGTTTCGATCTTCCCCTTCAGTTTCCACCGCTGTCGGCCGTATCGCATGAAAATCTGCCAGAAAAAGAAAGAGAGAGGCAAAAAGAACTAAAAATGTCAGAATTAGGAAAACGCTGCCAAAACAAGTTCACATAATTGTTAATAGAGCAGTAAAGCAATGGGAGTTTTCAGTGTTTAGTTTTATACAGCCTTGCAAAATCTAATTGGGTTTGGTGGGTGTATGTTCTTGGGGATCAGAAGAGAAAATGTTGCTAGGAGAGCTGTGATTACGAATGAACTGGATGTACTTGGCAGAACAGAAGGCAATTACTACAAGCGTTTAGTAATTTGATAGAAGACAGACGCATCTGGCTTTATTACAGAAAAAAAGAATGCACAAAACTCAGTATGTTCTGAAAGAGTTTCCGTTTTTTGGTTTTCCAAACAACTCACCTCATACTGATCGCCGGGACAAAGCCTGGCAAAACCAGCCAATCCTGAGACAGGGAGCAAAGGAGTTAAAAAGTTTGTTATTTAAATACAACAAATATTTTATAGATTTTTTTCACATTTTTGTGCAAAAATCCTGTACCTTTCATTTTGATATGAAACTCCCCCAACAGGTTCTCCAGCTCAGCCTCAAAAGTGCTCATGTTCTGAGGAGATGGGAAGACATGGTTATATGAATGACAGGTGAAATGAGATATTTGATTGGCCATAAACATTTCTTACTGGTAATACGTCAGTATAGGGACCAATTCTCACTATTAACTAATAGTTGCTTATTAGCATGCCTATTATTAACAGCTGTTTATTGGTACTTATTCTACATCCCTAATTCTACCAATTACCTAAACTTAACAACTTCCTTACTAACTATTAATAAACAGCAAATTAGGAGTTTATTGAGGCAAAGTCATAGTTTGTTAATAGCAAGAATTGGACCTTAATATAAAGTGTGACCGAACTATTCCTACTAAACAGTAATCTTCATTATTGTTATTAAATAAATTAAAAAGTATATTATATATTGATTATTATGCATTATATAATGCAATTATAGTAGGCAGTTTGTTTGCATATGCTATGTATAATTCTAATTATATTAAATATAACTGTAGCAAATGCTTCAAGACAAATTGTGATTTTGTTCCTCAAATTTTAGTTATTTATTGCAAGAAATATTTCACATACACTACTGTTTACTGTTTTTACTGTTTGTTTTTGAAAGAAGTCTTTGATTCTCACCAAGCCTGCATTTATTTGATCAAATAAAAACAATAAAATTGTGAAATATTATTACAATTTAATTGTATTCCTATAATTTAAAATATAATTTATTCCTATGATGGCAAAGCTGAATTTAATTTCTTCTTCTTCTTCTTCTTATTATTATTAATGCTGAAATAGAGTGCTGTTTTATATTTTTGTGGAAAGTGACAATTTTTTTCCAAGATTCTTTGATGAATAAAAAGTTCTAAAAGAACAGCATTTATTTAAAATAGAAATATTTTGCATCACTATGCATGTCTTTACTGTCACTTTTGATCAATTCAATGCATACTTGCTGAATAAAAGTATTAAATTCTTTCCAAAAAAAAAGAACCATTAATACATATACACATCTCATGCATACTCAGAAATTTTTGACTGTTGGCATTACTAGGACGCTGTGTCGAAAATAGTTAAACCTTTAAAAGCTCATCTTGAGACCTGTATGTCTTATGTAAATGCCCTCTCAGATACAGATGAACCCGAAACCAGCCTAATTACACAGACAAATTAGTCGATTAGTCATTCAGACAATCCACACTCTAGTTGATTTAAAACATGTACTCTGCTGCAGCGTAAACAAAGCGATAAAAAATGGCCAACTGGTCAGACAAGCAAACATTAATAATGTACCTCTGTATACTCTTTGTATCTGCGGTTGACCTCCGCCAGGCTCTCACGTGTGCCTTTAGTGGAGGGTGAAGCAGTGAAGGCCTGTTTCATCTTACTGGCGCCATCACGCAACCTTCTCTGAATACAAAAGCCCTCGTACAGCTCATCGACCTGTAAAAACACACACACACACAGCATTGGCGCACAGACTTATATTACACAAAAGCAGCACTGCACACGCTCACGCATGCTAGCGCTCACTAAAGATTGCATAAACGCTACCTTTGATGTCTAAAGTGCTAGCATGCATCATTACAGAGCCCTGGGGGTCCCCATTCAGCAGAGAAACGTGGCTTTTACAATCTACTGTAAAGTTCTGTCAGCACAATGGAGTAGTGTACTGTACCAAGCACTGAAAATGAATTTGAACACTTCAAAAGGAAACACAAAATGATGCAGCTCAACAGCCCTGGGGACAATAGTAATGCCATACTTCTGTGACAGACGAGCAGCTCGGAGCCACGGCCTTTATCATGGAAATGCACATTTAGCACATTCACAACTCAGTGAACACTGGCCGGCTCAAATTAGCTATGCTAATCCGACCAGCGCCAAAGAGAGAGTGACTGAGGGGGATGGAGAGATAGCAAGAGGGGCAAAATGAGGATGCGGAGATGGACCGCGAGTGACAGAAACAAGTGAGCCGAAATGGCCAGCAAGAACAGAGAATGATGGGGGAGAGGAAATAGAGTCTGCAGGAAGAGGGATGGACACTGTAGCTAAACGAGATCCAGCAGTGATTTCCTGCACCGCTGGTGAATCTGCAGTGCCACAGCAAAATTATACATTTATTAGGAATGTTAATGTGTTGATATGCCATTTATGTTGTTTAAAGCTGTTATTTTAAGCTTTTGTTCAACTTGACACTAAAACGGTTTCCTTTCCTAAACTGATTGTTCTTAGTGGAGCGTCTGTTTGTGAGTCAGTGGGAAACTCTTTAACTGCAGTTTATTTATAAAACGAAACAGAAAGAGGCCTTTATAATATTCCTGAAAGAAATCTTCTGCTTACCAAGGCTTCATTTATTTGATCAAATGTACATTAAATACAGTAATATTGTGAAATATTATTACACATTAAAATAATTGCTTTCTATTTTAATGTATTTTAAAATGTAATTTATTCCTGTGATGCAAGGCTGAATTTTCAGCATCATTACTCCAGTCTTCAGTGTCACATGATCCATCAGAAATCATTCTAATTAGCTGAATTTGTGCCCAATAAACATTTCTTGTTATCATCAATGTTAAAAACAGCTTAATATTTTTATGGAAACGGTAATACATTTTTTCAAGATCCTTTGATGAATAGAAACGTCAAAAAGAACAACTTTAATTTGAAATATAAATCTTTAGTAACATTATAAAAGTTTTTACTGTCATTTTTGATTACTTTAATGCATCCTTCTGAACAAAAGTATTACTTCACTCAATAAAAAATGAACAGCAGTATATAAAAAAGTAAAATCAGTTGTACTCTTTGGATGGCAGCTGCCGTTTACAGGACTCTTAATCCGGTTAATCTGAAGTCCATAAAGTGCAGGGAAAGTTGTTTTATTATTTAATTATTGCTTATTTGTATTGAGTTCCAGCAGTGCATTTTGATTCAGTTTCAGTAAATACAGAATGTGTTTTTGTGGTAATGAAATGAGAATGCTCATTATCACACTTGTTTCATGAGTGTTAACAAGCAAACTGCCAACAATGTGTGTGTGTGTGTGTGTGTGTGTGTGTGTGTGTGTGTGTGTGTGTGTGTGTGTGTATGTATATATATATATATATATATATATATATATACACACATATACATACACAGTACAGTACAGTACATATACAGTACACACACACGCGCAGGCAATGTATGTTACCATTTTGATGCATTATTTACTGACTGAAAAAAAAAATTGTTGCAATGCGCCATCCAATCTGCTAAGAAATTGCTCACCTGACAAATCAGTTATAATCATCAATCTGACATCTCACTGAATCGGCTGTGATGACTCACTAACTCGGATGACTCGGTCGCTCCCTAAATGACACATTATTATTAACGTCTGACTCAACACAAGCAGAGAACAGTTACAAAGAGCAGTGTTCAAAATAGGTACATTTAAGTAAGTAAAGTTACTGAACCTTAAATCAGTTTATACCAAGTATACCAAGTTAATAGTGTAGCAGAATGGAGTTTCAGAGTTTTGTTATAATGGTATTTTAATCAAAAGCGATTATATCTTGGAGAAAATAGAATTGTTCATGTTTAGTAAGATGTTTTCGGATTTGAGGGGGTTGCCCCCCACTGGAAATACAAAATCTTGAAGGAAACCCTGCTGTGATGTCAAGGATGTGCCCTACTGAGTGCCGCTCTGCGAGGAAGTCTGTATGAAGATTTAATCCATAACGTACAGATTCTCCTCTTATTGGAGAAAACAAAACATGTCAAGATACTAAATCAAAAGGAAATATTCAAACATATGCAGCGGAGGGACGTGAAATATTGATGCGGGGCTTTTTGAAGTCTCTCATTAAGGGGAAAGGGTGAGAAACGGGACAATCTAACCCAATTAGTGTGTGTGGATGGGGTATATTAACTGTGCGTATGATGGATGTGCATGTGTGTGCTATGATGTGTGGGGGTTGCTCTTGATAAACGACATATATTAGACACACAGTTAGCTGTGCGCATGTGGGGATAGAGTGTCTGGACGGTGGTCCTGTGGGTTTAATTACGCTGGGAGGAAAGACCCCACCCAAGTCTGGAGAACTGGACCGAGTACCAGACACATACACACGCGTACTGCCACCAATCACAGCTCTAATGTGGTACACAGCTGCCTATTTATCTGGCTCCATAAAACCCCTTGTCTGACTCCTCTCATCTGCCATAGCAGCTAAGCAGCATGGGAAATGAATCACCATAACCGCCCCCAGCCTGGTCCATTCTGGCTGTTGGGTGGGGTCTGATGGGTGGATTTCTATGAGCTGCATTTTGACAATAAATAAGCCTTTGGAAAAATACAGTTTTCTTAACTCTAGCTATCAGACTAGTGTCCAATTTAAGGGAATTTTCTATTAAATGACAAGAAACAAGAACATAAAGCACCATAAGGTACCATGGAATAGTCCATACAGCTCATTTCATAATTACATATTTTGGTAGAATCAAACCCCAAATCTTAGCATTTTTAGCACCCTGGTAGTTCACTAGATTTAACATCTTCTCAGGCCATATGATAGCTTTCACCCAAAAATGAAAATTCATAATTCATCAAAGTCATTATTTACTTACCCTAATGTCATTCCAAACTCATAAGACTTTCATTCATCTCCATTCTCCAAAACACAAATTAAAACATTTTTATTGAAACCCAACAGATTTCTATCCCTCCATAAAAAGTTTATTCTACCAAAACTTTGACATTTCAAAGACTCAAAGTTCACAAATGAATAAATTAATCCCTTTAAATTGAGTAGTTTAAAGCCAAAACAGATTTAATTTAGACTTTTATTCACATATTCATAAACATATATTATATATTTATTCATATATACTACATAAGCATTAATCAACGAACATATATGAAACATCAAACAGCGCAAACCTAAGATCAAACATGATGGATGAACAAGAATAAGGGTTTTTCTGAAACGTCTTGTAAATATGGCTGAGCTTCCGTTTACCATGTTTGATGAGCTCTGTGTATGTTTTGTGAACTTTTTGAAGCATGAAATGGGATTGAATGGAATTTTTTGTTCCAGAGATAAACATAAGTCTTATGGATTTGGAATGACATGAGTAAATGACAACAGAACTTTGAACTATCCCTTTAAATCATAATTCACTAAAAACATTTCGTTCATCAAATCTCATTGGCACCTCCGCATATTCAATCATGACTCAATATACCTGTATAAGCCAGAGCCAATCATTATTGTCACAGTGTGTGCATATTTGATTGTGTAAGCTCTCCAATTTAATTTACAATGTCATCCAACCAACTCTCAACATCTTCTCAAATTTACCAAAGGTATCCATGGAATGAGTCTCAACAGGAGTGACTCGTGACTAACAGGATGGTGTGCTGCTCAGGTTAGCTGTGGCTGTCAGCAGAGGGTTTGGCAGAGCTTTGTGTTTGTTTGATACAGACACAGCAGAAAGAAAGCACTGAGCCATTACAATCGGCTGATACTCTGCCAGACTGATATTGTCTCGGTTAAATATTCATGTCCACTCAATGACCGCTTTCTATTTCATTTGCTGTGCCCACAGCATTTGTTCTCACAGGCAGTGCCCGTGGTGACACAAACAGACAGGCCTGCAGTGACTGCCGCAGCATGACCATTTCCTCTGAACACACATCTGAACAGTCCTCAAAATATAGTGGCCTCAAAAAGTATTTGGACACTTGCGCCACACTTAAAAAAGTGTATGAATTTCATGATATAGATAGGTCAGTGACAACTAAGAGTGTCCACAACAAAGAAAAGGCAGATTTAAATGATTTTTAAAAGATTCTAAGACTCTTAGAAATTAACTCTTTGCATTCATGCTGGTTTTGTATGGTTTTTAAAAACTTGTATACCGTTTTTCTACCCTTATATATATAATATACAAAATACTTGTATATATAAAATTCTTACAAATAATAATATCCACTTAAGTGTTCTTGAAGTTCTTTTCATTACAACTATCTTAAACTATACTTTAGTTTATTTTAGTATATTTTAGTTTATGATAAATGCTTTAACCATATTTAACCATAGTTACATAGGAGTAACTATATAAAATTACATATATAGATGTAATTAAGTCCTAAATAAGTGTCAAAAAAGCACATACATTTTTATTTAATTGGAATTAACATGCAATTAAGTGTCTGAAAACATTACACTAAATTCACATTCAGATTTTTCTTATAAAGTACATTATTTCCATAAGTACTCTTTTTAAAAGCATTCTAAAGTGTACTTTTTTCACAAAGGTACACAGGACAAGCATTTTGGAAAATGTATAATATAATATAATACAACATAATATAAATGTGTTAGTGTATTAGTGGTGTGGTGTGTAGGAGTGTGTTGGTATTGAAAATGATGCATCTGGGGCAAACTGAGTGACACACACCCAGATATGCATTTCTGCAAACAGTCGTTCCTGCTGGGAACGCTTTTGATCTACTTGGGCACGACTTCTTTTTGGTTGACAACAGAGGTCCAAGGCGCGACTCAACCCAGCCATGCGTGCGTGTGAGCAGCTGTTTGTCAGCCCTCTGTCCATCGCAAGTGTGCAGTTTCGGATTAGGCCTACTGAGTCAAATAACAAGCCAAGAATACACAGCTGGTCCACACACACCGCAAAAACAACAGAAGGAACTAGACCAAGAGTGCACACATACATGGCGTATTAATATGTATCACTGTACAATGAGGATATTTTAAATGGACGAAGTGGAAAAATCCTCTTACGTTACAGGCATGTATCAGCTGTGATCAGAGGATTTAGACTCCTACTCAGGGGGGATGCCAGACTGATTAAACAGAGATTAAACCTACAATAAATTCACCCACATCAAACATCTTTGGGGTCCAAAGCCAGATCATAAACTGCAAGCCCTTCGAAACCTCCTCTTGGTGTTGCCTAACTTCCTATGGGCAAGCGGGACAACTATGTTTGTGATAAAGTTGATTTTTAAAAGGACAAACCCCTGCTGAGAGTCTGAGGCTGTTATCAATGTCCTTTCTGTGAGAGACACATAAAATAATGTTATAATTATAGACATTAGATTTCCTACAGCCATCACTGGCCTCTTTACCCACAGCTCTCAGATCAATGTGCTGGATATTATTCTGCTGATGTCTTTCAACAGAGAACTAAAATAAAATTGCCAGAGCCATTGGCTGCTTTAAAGGGGAAGGAATAAAGGACTCAACCTATTAGGAATTAACTTCTTAGAGAAGGTGCCGTGCTCTAGCATGCTAACAGACTAACAGTAATTGTTGTCTGTCAACATGTTTAAACCCTCTCTAAGAAGTTGAGCATCTGAATCCATCCCCTTTAAAGCACCGCCTCTACAGGCAGCAAAGCCCTGCTCCTGGAACAAATCCTTCTCCTTCACCAGCTCATCATGTGTCATGTCATGTATTCAATTAAAAAAATAAAATAAATAATAATAATAATAATATAACTTGTCTTAATCGACTCACTTTTTTTTTTTACAGAACTAAGATCCAGCTCATTTGTGACCCTGGACCACAAAACCAGTCTTAAGTCGCTGGGGTATATTTGTAGCTATAGCCAAAAATACATTGTATGGGTCAAAATTATCCATTTTTCTTTTATGCCAAAAATCATTAGGATATTAAGTAAAGATCATGTTTCATGAAGATATTTAGTGAATTTCCTACCGTAAATATATCACAACTTAATTTTTGATTAGTAATATGCATTACTAAGAACTTCATTTAGACAACTTTAAAGGCGATTTTCTCAGTATTTTGATTTTTTTGCACCCTCAGATTCCAGATTTTCAAATAGTTGTATCTCGGCCAAATATTGTCCTATCATAACAAACCATACATCAATGGAAAGCTTATTTATTCAGCTTTCATATGATGTAGAAATCTCAATTTCGAAAAACTGACACTTATGACTGGTTCTGTGGTCCAGGGTCACATTTAAGCTTATATAATCTGCATACACAATGCTCAGTAATAAAGTGGCAAAAACAGTAATAAGGTAGTAAAATTCTTTACCATGCATTTTTAGTAACATGCAAGTTCTATGCATATTTCCAGTAGAGCTGCAGAATTCTGGATAAATTGAGAATCACGATTTTTTCATCTCAAATAGAGATCAGTCTCAAATAGATGTAGAAATAACAAAGGAATAGCCCACGCCTGGCCATGAAACAGCTTTTGAGTCAATTGTCCAATTACTTATGGTCCCTTGAAAAAGGTACATATTAAAGTGCTGTAATTCCTTAACCTTTCCTCCAGTTTGGATGAGAATACCACTTTAAGCCCATATTCTGTAACTTGAATGTTTTGGTCAGCAGCTAAAATAATCAAAATTGTGCCTGTGTCCAAATATATATGGGCCTGACTGTATATGTGTGTATATATACACAGTAAATATATATATATATATATATATATATAATAAACCATTTTTTACTATTAAAATGATGAAAAAGTGGTTTGAATGAATGATTCAATGACTCACTCATAAATAGCCTATTTCACTTGTTTCATTACTGGATGAATCAGCATTTTTGAACGAATCTCCTGAATGAATGATTCAATGCCAAATACATTTTTCAATAGTAACTTGTCACAATGTAATCGATACAAACGTTATTTGAAGCTCCAATTACTTTCAAAAGTTTATTTGCTCTACTTTAATCGCCATCATGGTGTTTAAATCTGAACTATAAACTTTTATCCTAGTACTTCTGTGATAATATGAATGACTGTAAGACAGAAATAATACTGTGTAGTTGAAAGGCTGTTTGTGAAGCTGTTTCTTACCTAAACAAGGTCACTGCCTGCTGTCTGTGTCAGTGGCAGTGCGAACACAGATTTGAATGCTCCGGTATGATTTTTTCAAAAAGTTAAATAGACAGAGACAAATGGTTGCCATGTAGAAATTAGATCACAATCTTTTAACGATTAATTGTGCAGCTCTAATTTCTAGGATGTTATTGAAGTACTTGTTTCACTCATGTTAATTTTCCAAAAGATTGTCTGATTTGTTGTACTGGTTTAAACAGTTCACTAAAAAGAACCGTTTCAAAAAATGATTCGTTGACGAACCGGACATCGCAAGTATGTTGGAAAATCTAAGTAAGCGTTGAGATCTCTTCTGAAGCTTCAGAGAAGACACATATGAAATTACTAGGGTCTTTTTCCTCAGGAGAAAATTATGAGAAGTAGGAGTCTTGTTCATTTACTCTATATTTATTCTGCCTGGGAGAAATAGTTGAGATATTAAAGAGATCTCATTTGTGATTTTCTTTCCTGTGGGATGTCAAGACTGATGATCCATACGAACTAAATAGGGCAGCACAGATCCGATCAGCTTTGAACATAAACTTTCCCTTCTCATTTCACCAAAATCATATAGAAAATGCATCTCCCCCTACTGAGACATGCACACGCTCATTAACACCCTGGATTGAGCCATCAGAGGTTTGTTCATCACTCAAGGGAATTGCTTTGACCTAGATCCAGTGGCAACCATAAACAGCATAAAACACAGGGGAAAACAAAACACTTCTGCAAGTCACACACAAAATGTTCTTTATAAGAGCGAAAAAACAAAAAAATAATGATTGAACTGTTTTTTTGAGATCCGTACACTACCACACAGTCCAGAGTGTTCCAGTTATCAGAGCTAGCTGAATGTGGGGATAATTTCAAGTGCGTAGGGCTAATTTGAGCTATGAATTGCACTTCAACAGCCTCAAAGCTCTTGTCGTCAGGTTGCCATGGCTACTTCGGGACTAGACGTGCTGCTGAGTTGCCAATCAGCACTGTAGTTTACAGCAGACACCCACCTGTAATGTCACTAAAACACGCTGAAAGAAGAAGGGGACACAGCAGGACTCCAGACACTGGAGAATGTCAAACCGAGAGACTCGAAATGAGTCAGGACATTCATTGGAAACCCGAAGCGCTCTCAGAAAAAAAAAAAAAAGTATTTTCACTTGTTGTACTGCCTTCACTTTTTCCAATCTATAAAACAGACAACGAATGCACACAAATATATGTAAAAAATGACCTTGCTCATGTGGAACTCCAGTCGTCGCATGTATCGCTCTATGGTCTTGATTTGCTAGGAAGCAAGAAGAGAAAATGTCAAAAATAAAAGTTATTCACTGAAAACGAAAAGGCCAAAGAGAAGAAAGTTTTTCAAACAGGGATGAGTCTAAGTTCAGAGTCCCTAATTTTCAACATGGCTGACACCTGCAGTGATTATAGTGTCGCAATAACGAATCACTGCTGCAGGAATGCAGAACATCATTTATGCAAAGCTACTTATGTTTCTGACTTCAAACTTCTTAGAAAGGTTAACACAGGTCACCTTAGACAGGTTAAGAAGCATTAGTGTGTTTAGGGACCTTACCTTGTCCAGATCATACAGCACACCCTGAGGAAGAAAAAAAAAAAAAGTGAAATCAGTGGAAATGCTACAATAAAAACAACATTTTATTATTATAAAATTGATGTTTGGACAAAATCCCTGCTGAAAACACCATCTTAGATCAGCCTGATGGTCAAGGCTGGTTTATGCTGTTTAATGGAAACAAAACTGAACTGATGAAGTACTGAAAATAGTTGACCGAGGATTTCTTGCTTCTTTTAGCTAGTAAAGAAGTCTGACTCCAGCACACCAGCATCCAACTAAAACATATGCTGCACCGCAATTAATGACTTTTTAATGAGTTTTTAATTTCTTTTTGTACTTTTTTCACTTGTTTTTTATTTGTTTATAATAAAAAAGAAACAAATCTGCCACTGCAGTACGCCAGAATGTCTCCTATTAAAATACGTTCTCTGAAGAGAAGTCTTAATGTCTTATGCAGTATTGCTTCTCAAGTAAAACATCTCGTTTAAAGCATTTCTACATACTCTAATACATTATTTCATTATATGTTTTTGAAAATGTATAATATGCATAATATATGTTTTGTAAAAATATAATATTGTGAACTATTACTGCAATTTAAAATAACTGTTTTCTGTGTGAATATACCCTGAAATGTAATTTATTCCAGTGATGAAAAGCTGAATTTCTTTTGCTCATCATTTCTCCAGTATTCAGTGTCAAATGATCCTTCAGAAATCATGCTAATTTGCTGCTCAAGAAACATTTCTTATTATTATCAATTTTGAAAACAGCTGTCTTTGTGGAAACTATGATAGTTTTTTCAGAATTATCTGATTGATCAAATTTAATGTGTCCTTGTTGAATTCCCTTTCAGTTTTTCAGCAGGATATACATTCTAGAGTCATTAACAGTAATTTTGAGGTGCTTGCACACTACAGAAAACTCAGACAGGCTTTGATGGATATGACTGCAAAAGGTTGATTCAATTGTATCAACACGATTTTGAGGACATTCAAAGAGACGGGTCCAGGAATACACTGAATTGGACTTCTGAAACCTCAGATATTGCTCACTGAAATCAATAGATTTGCAGCACTCTGACGCAGCGTGAACTGTAGTGTGTAGGCACCCTGATGATGTCTTATCCAGTCTCACCAGTCTGGAGTTCCTCTTCATGTCTTTCATGAGGGAAGTGAGTTTATCCAGCTCTGTTTGGTGCACCTCTAGATATTCACTGACAGAAAGAGAAAATGACAAAGACTTCAGAAAGATGCAGGAACAATGGCCATACACAAAGATTTCATCACAGCCATTCTGAGCAGCAGTGATTCATGCAGTCAATGTGTGCTCAATATGACTAGTGAGAGCTGAGAGAGAAGATCTATGTGACAGGAGAAATGAGAATCGGAGGAAACATCTGAGCAGCACTCACTCCAGGCCTTGTTTGAGGGCTCCGTAAACTTCTTCCACTCTTTTGGGCTGTGGCTCTCGTGAGCTGCTGCTGCTGCTGGACTTGTGCCCGGACAGATGGGGCTTCCTGGGCTTTGAGATGGGCTTCTTCTGCACTGCTGAGTTGCCCATGAAGGAGTTACACCTGAAAACACACAAACAGATGTGAATGAATCTTAAGAAACCTGTCAAGAACATGTGGTGGTCCTTCAGATAGAAAAAAGAAATTATATTTTGCTTTAAAAAAAAAAAAGCCACCATCCACCACCATCACACTGACGTTTATTAAATCAGAGTTGCTGTGTTGTGCTGCTGCTCATCTTATTTTATAGTTGAGCTCTATTGCGTCAAATGTTGCTGTCACTCAACCAGTTGACAATTTAAAATGATTTTTTTTTTTTGTTGTTGTTGCAGGCAGCTGTCAGAATGAACAAATCCTAAGATTGTTTGCATTGTGACAATATTTCTGTAAACATAATAATAATAATAATAAATTAATTTAAATGTTATTATTGGTATTTAAATAGAAAATTAATTCTATAAAATATATGAAATAAATCACTTCATTACAGTAATGAAAATCTTGAAAATAGAAATTAGAAATAAAATATAAAACAGAAATTGCAAAAAATAAAAATGACCAGATGCATTATAGTATAATTTAAATAATTTTTATAATTAATTAATTAATTAATACACAATTACACAGAAATAATTCCAATAAATAATTTCTTTCTTTCTTTTAATTTTGGGGTGAGATACAGTCTTCCAGTGTAAAAGCCAGAGAGTTTAGTGCAGACTTGAAGCCTGTAGTCTAGTTTTGGCATTTTAGTGCACTTCACGCTGTAATATCCATGCAAATATCCACCCTCTTCTCATTTGGGAGGCTTCAAGGATTCATGTCTCATGCGGATAAAGCTTGTAGTGTTGTACATCTACCTCAGTGCTTCCTGACATTTAAGACTTCTGTCAAAAGACAGGGTGCTTATTAGCCTACTTCTGATGTCACAGTCCACCACATCTAATAATATTCCTGTTTCATAATAACACAACGGCAGTTGGTTGCTCGACATGTCTGAACGTGTCACGCACACGCAGTCAAAAAAAGCACTGGAAGTAGCGCTACAGTAAATCTAGGCCATTGTGTAGAATGGGCACATGCTGTTGCCTAAGGGTCATCCACTCACGATGCACTCCGTCATGCTAAGATAAGGCAGCGTGCCCTGAACAAACACACTCTTTAATGCTGTTACGGCACCCACAGTTTTACATGAACATAATGAGCAGTTCTTCTGCAATTCTGAAGTTTATTTTTACATTCCAAAAATGTGGAAAGTCTTCGCAGAAAAGTGAAAGCGGTTATTGGGAGGAATTAATAGTTTTAAAATGTTCAGTGGGTGTGGTGTTTATATATATTTCTTCTTCCACAGTGGCAAAACTGATGCTTTATATTCGTCTAGTGGCTCGAGTAGCTCCTCTATAGAGGGGGGTTGGTGTTTAAGCCTCTGACGGGGCAAATGACCTCACCGTGAACGTCTCTCCTGCAGGGTGCTGAAGCCAGCGAACGACTGGCTCCTGATGATGCCATTGGGTCCTCCAGGAGAGTGAGTGCCAGCAGCCATGATGTCTGGGAAGCGGGAGGACACTCCTGCAAGAGGGCAGAGAGGATTCTGGGTAAGACAGAAGTCAGTGGTACAGATGGGGGAAGGGTTGCGTTTGTAGAATGATGGTGTTGGGAATGACCAAATGCAAATTTGTACGCAAAAATAAAAAAATGGTGTTAATTTAATCACCCTCATGTTATGAGGATGTGTGAACCAGTTAACTGAATGAGGGGGTGAAATGAAAGTTTTTATGGTTTCTCATAGTTTATGTAAAAAGGTGAGTCGACTAAGAGTAGTTTATTCACTTTATATGCTTTAGACATGTAAAACATCCACATTTCACATCATTAGTCAGTGCTTTACTACAATTGCGCATACATCACTGTGTGAAAGTAGTGAATCAGTTATTTGAACCAGTTCATTGAAACAAACTGTTTGAAAGAACCAGATCTGATTTCCCCAATTGGATTACAGGCAAGAATGTTGTAAATAATGCTCAGTTTCTTGCACAGACTGATCATTTCGCTTCATAAGACCAAAATATATAATCAGGAGCTACGAGTATTCATTTTGTTTTGCTTGATATGCTTTTTTTTGACTCTCAAAGTGACGGTAGCCATTGACTTGCACTTTATGAATCACAAAAGGACCACAGTTTCAGCTAATAAATCTTCTTTACTGTTTTACTGATGAAAAAGTCAACTACATCTTGGATGGCCTGAGGGTGAGAAAATTAACAGCATTTTTTCATTTTTGGGTGAACTATCCCTTTAATAACATAATAAATTATTTCAAACACACAAATAATAAATAATAAATTGTGATTACATTAATGCACTTATAACTGACGAAAACAAGATTATGCATTTCAGGGGTTTAAATGCAGAAGTGCACAGTTACTCCTTTTGTTAAATCAACATGAAATGAAGTTGATACATATCACAGATTTTTGTTGGGTTTTTGCCATTTTAAAAAACAAGGTACAAATCAAAATGATGTTCCTGTATGTGGTAGTTGATATTACAGCAATTGCTGTCAATTAACGTAGCAAACCTGACACATTCACTAGATTTTTATTATTTTTTTAAAGATACTGGCTCTCTAATGAAAAGATATCCTGACAACCATGACTCTAAATGAAAGTACATAAAACCAGCTGAAAAAAATCACACAGGAAAGCAAGCAATGAGTCATTTAATCTCCTACTGAAAATAGCACTGCTGGGTGAGAAGACCCCATACGGTGCACATTCAGAGGTTTTTATACAGCGCTCAAAGCCACCTGAGCCCACCGCAGATCAAGACGCAGAAAAAGCACTTAGAAGCATGAGGCGGCTTAATGGAGCCCAGAAAGACCAACGTCTTCACTCATTTCTATCAAGTGTAATGATCCAGCGAGGGCACAGAAATCTCCTGCTTACAAAAAAGCCTTCAAGATCATCCCTGATCTCCTTATAGCTCATCTCCAACCTCCCATAATTCATCAGAGCAAAGCGGGATAATGACAGTGGCGATTGAGGGTAATGAGGGTATCTGTGATCATCGATGTGAGAGACTCATTCTAACCCCACATCAGCATGCAACCTTCGTAACCCTGCCTAGCACTGATATCTACACCAGAAAAGAGGGAAAAATCTGGGTTTTGCAATTGAGATTCTCTCCATAGTTGAGGTTTCACACTGTATCCAGGGACTGTTTGTCGGAAGTAACCATACACCTGTGGGTTTATGCTCAGTGCGATAGATATATAATTGCTTATATAAAGCTACACCAATCCAATACAGCTCTGAAAAAGATATTGTTTGCAGAGGAAAAACAAAAGAGTGTTGTATAACAGGCTATTTATAGGCAATGTTATATTGGTTTTGCCTCTAGAATGAACTTATGTATTGTGCATCTTGATCATATGACAACCACTCAGATCATCCTCATAAACAGGAAAATAAAAGGCAGAAATATTAAAAGAATACACAGTAGCATACAATTCTTGAAGTCTAAAATAATCCATCTAATCAGAGAAATGCTCTACAGAATATGATATTAAATATATATTAAATATATTGTGATATTAAATTTCCATATTTTTCTAAATACTGTTGATATGTGTCCATAATGCTATCTCAAAACTATAAACTAAAAACTATACTAGCTTAAAAACTGCACAATTTTCTAAATAAATATTTTTCATATTAAAATTCAATAAGAAATATTCAGTTATGAAAATATAAAAATATGTTCTAATAAAATAGCAAATTAAAATAATCTGCTAAACATAGAATAAATATGTACTTATGTATATGTGTATACTGTATGTGCACTTATACACACATTTTTCATTGTATTATGAAATTATGTATGGTATGATTCTTTAATATAATACAATCTGTGTGTGTGTGTGTGTGTGTGTGTGTGTGTGTGTGTATATATATATATATACATACATAAGATGTGTTACTGTTAGTGTATATAGTATAAATATAGTATATTTACTGTTATTTCAATTAAATTTGTTTATTAATTTACTACATTTTTAATTGAATATTAATGGTGCAATGTTATTTATTTTGTATCAACTTCATTTATGCATCAAAGGGTTAATGCTGAAATCTATCAAAACACAAAACGAACACAAGGAAACCAATATAACCAATTGCTTATTTCAACAAACAAAGGTTCCACTTCAGTTTCAAAAACACAAAGCGACACTGTGCCACCCAGTGCATGCTGGGATTGTTCCACTCATTCTATTCAGGCCTAGTCGTCTCGGTTCACAGGCACTCGTGAAGCGCCGTTGATGTGGGCTACGTCATCCCCGTCCCTCCGGGCATGACGGCTCATAAGTATTCTGAGTACAGCTGCCTGGCACCCAACTCTGAACTCTTCACTGTGAGAGACGGATGACGAGGACAAAAGAACCAGGGAGGGGGGCTTCATTAATTTGTCACCTCCAGCAGGGACCATGTTTATCTGGCTCGTTGAGGGTGTGAGGGGGTCTTGAAGCTAGGCTGAGAAGTACTGAATAAAAAGTGAGTGTGTGAGGCAGAGGGGGTCCCTCGTTTCCTCCCAACAGCCCACATTATGAATTCTGACTAGTGTTTTTGTTGTTTTAAGCATAAATCTAAATGTAGCTAGTGAGCTGCTTAAAACAAGAAAGCAACTGCGGTAAAAAACAAAAAACAAAAAAAACAACTCAAGTTATATTCTCTGAAAGTAAGTACTAATATCTTACACTCTTAAAAGATGCAGTGTCTTTAATAAGAATGTCAATGCTGGATATTTAATTATTACTGCTTATTTCCCCAATTTTTATATTTAGATTACTTTTGCTGTCATCTTCCAAAACACTTATCATTTAACAACACTGTTAAATGCAAATCTCAAGATGAATATTAATTTTTCATATTATGCACAAATTGTGTGATGCCTAAATTCAATTGTATCATTTAAAATGATTGATTTAGGCTTTTTTGTATTTTAATCCTTTATTTATCTAGACAAAATATTGAATTTTAATATCTGCAATTTATCGGTTATCAGCAATAACATGAAAACAATTAGCTTATCATATCAGACACTTTTAACATTAGTGCAACCCTAGTTTTAAAGGGACAGATCACTCAAAAATGAAAATCCTGTCATCATTTACTCACCCTCAAGTTGTCCCAAAGCTGTATGACCAAACAGCTGACGGTAGCCATTGTCTTCCATGGTATTTTTTATCATACTATGGAAGTCAATGGCTACCGTCAACTGTTTGGTTACCAAGATTCTTCAAAATACTGTATCTTCTTTTGTGTTCAATAGAGGGTAGAAACTCATACAGGTTTAGAACAACTTGAGGGTGAGTGAATGACAATTTTTATTTCCCAGTTTGTTTGAGTATTTTTACTGAAAAACCAAAAATGGGTGCGATTAATATCAAACAAATAACATCAGGATTTTACAGAGTCCATTTCCTTTCTGCACTTCAGCGCTCGGAAAAGTAATTTGATTTCCCACGCAAGCACATGTGCACGGCCGCATGCACACATGCACAAGCTGACACTATCTGCACGCGTGGATATCATCAAACTCAACCCACACTCCAACTTAACAGCAGCACGATTCCTAACGGCTGTATAAATTATAGTTTCTATAGTAACAGCAGACAATGCACAATGTGTCCAGTAAAAGAACACTGTTATCATGGATCCCCCGCAGCAGGCCTCCTCCTGTCCTTCTGTTCTGAGGACCCGTTGTCTTCCCCGGTCTTTTGCTCTAAGGTAGGAGTTCAATCTCAGCAGCTGTGTGATGCTCAGCTGGTCTTGTTCCACACTCTCCACTCCGCCTTGGAAGAGCGATGAACTCACTTCAAACATCCATGCCAACTGTCAGGCATGTGGCAGTGACCGACTGACCCTGTTCTACTCATGCTGTAGTAATGTGTGCTTTGAGCAGTGTCACCAAACGGGCCAGAACAAGGATGTGCAAAACCACATACACTCAAAATCAACTAGTTGACTGGTTGACTCAATGACCAAATGTGTCATAACAGGCCTAACTTACATCGCTGCACAGAAGTCTTTATTATAAGCACAAAGATTACAAACCCAGTGAAACATGATTCTAAAGCAGGCGTATGATGACTGAATGGATGCTCTTGTGTTGTGACCAAAAGATCATGTGGTCATGACAGTGGCTGCTATTGTTTAAAAGTGTCCTAAAAATCCAACATTCTTCTTGAAATTGGGAGGCACTTTAAGTTTATTGCCACATGAACACTATTTGGACAAAGTGCTCAAGTTCACAGTGCCTTAATAGTAAGCATTATAGGAGGTGCAAGCATAAAATATTTAAACGATATAATCAAAGCATTTATTAATTTGATGTGGGCTTCAGCAGCCTTCACAAAAATAACTATATAAGGGTTAGCTGCCGCACCCACTGATTGTATCTCCACAATGCAAACATGAGGTAATAAGCACAACTTTTTTGACAGAGCAAGAACAAACAAGAGAAACATTCCCCATGTCAGAAAAAAACACAAACACACATTAAAATGTAGCACAGGCATGCCAAAAAATAACAAAAAGTGCAAAGAATGTAAGGGGGAATAATACAAAGAAAATACAAAAACTCCCTCTCACAAGGGAGAACTCCATTCAAGTCAGAAATGTCCAACTCTTGAAACACTCTTGAAATCTTTCTATTGTTTCTATCAACTTTCTAACCTAAAAAATGAACTGAATGAATTGAAAGTTAACAGAGACCCAAACTGAAGTGGACCAAAAAGAAATCCACATTTTATACAAGCAAAGAGAACCGAAGTCCTTTCATAATAACTGCTTTAAAGCTGGTCAACCAGAATGGTTTTACTGGTGACGTTTGGGAAGAAAAAACAATTGTGTGGTAATGTTTGCCACAATTTAATAAAGTTTCACTGAACTGCTCTTTATTTTGAGCTCATATTTTCCTCATTTCTCTCAGCTTAAAGGTCATAAGTTCACATCTAAATATAAAAGCTGAAGAGTTTGAACACATTGATATAGATGAAGCTGACAAGTTAGGATGTAAATTTAATATCCCCTAAAGCTAAAATACTAAGCTGTGTTAAAATACAAACAGTGACACATGCATCTTATGGTCAAATCCTTTTGATTCTTCTGATAGTCAAAAACAGGCGTTTATATTTAAGCCACGGACATCAGTCTCATATGATTATTTAAACACTTCAGTTAATTTATTACTAAACGGGTCAATATTTGAACAGGAACGTGTGTTCAGCAAGATAATTTGGCCCAACTTTGGTATTAATGGATGATTTATTTCATAATTAATCCACAGATTTAAGACTGCAGAGCACTTGAATGTTATCTAACGGCAAATACTAAAATGTCACACTATTTTCATCTTCAGTATGTCTGAAGACAGAAAGAAACTATCTCAGGAGGCCTGAATGACACTTGACCACTGATAACCTCTGAAAGGCACATGAAGAGTTTGTAAGCTCAACCTCATATCCATCTGAGCATGCTGGAAATGTCACTGTGTGAATGTCTGTTCATTATTCAACTGCTATTAAATCAAAATGATGATAACCATTCTTTCAAAAAACAGCTGAGAAAGGTAATAAAGAGAATATGGCTTTTTTGTAATTTGACATGGTTTTTCAACTATAGTCCATATTCTGGTTAAGCCTTTATTCAGAAAAAGACTATTGGAATATTTCTGTACACATAATCAGCGTATTAAATTAATAAATTAAGACATCCACTTCCATTTCCCATGATTTTCTTGTGTAAATAATAGAGATGCTCGCTCTCGCCATTCATTTTTAGTAATTCCACAGGGTAATTTAATCAACTCATTAATTCTCATTCATGTCTTTGACAGCACATAAGAGCACACTGAACTGCAAAATGTAGATCTGAGACTCTTACTGTGCTTTTACACATATGTATATTGATTTATGTTCTGTTAATGTATGGAATAAAATCTCCCTCCGCGCTCTGAAAATGTTTTCTTCTGAATTCTAAATAAGGTATTTCCATGACAATCAGGCTTTATTACCTATTATTTATATTAGTTTAATTAGGGTATCAAATTTACATGACACCTACTTCATTGTAATATGACCAAATTGTGATATTAATTGAATTATGTGCATGTAAACATGATTCATAGGCAGAGCAGTGACTGGTTTAATCTAGCTTAAAGACAGCTATGAAGAAAACAAGTCAGAGAAAGAAATGAGTTTGAAAATGGGCTAGACTCGAGGGACAATTCTGAGTGATATGTGGATGTTTTGCTGTAATACTAGACACTGAGCCATATTTACAAAGCAGCAAAGAGAGGACAGGGGCAAGGCAAAACTAGAGTTAGAAATGATGAACGAGACAGGAGCTTGAGGCCTAGGTAAAAAAAAAAAAAAAAAAAAAAACTGTGTGAGAGTATCTGAGGATAACACAGCACAGCTGGCTAAAAACCAACACAAACCCAGATCAAATGTCAAATGTGATATGATGTGAAGCAAAAATCCTCTTCCCTGTGCCACAGCAGCTTAAGAATGCAATACCTTTCAGTTTACAGTTCGTGTTAATAGAAGAGAGAACACATTTACTTAGAGGCTGTCAAATGTAGGAAGCTTGTTATGGGAGGGGTGTTGTTGTATAATCGCATATTTTGCTGTCATACTTCTAAGGAAGTCGATACTTTACTCAACTTCACACTGTTCCTGTGTCTTCAGTGGAAGTCAAAAAAGAAGAAAAAAAGAATGTTTTGGAAAATTTCTTGGACATGTAACTATATTAAGAGTTCTGATTTGTCGAAAAACGTATGGTTTTCTGATAAAAACTTGGCATTAAGACCCTATTATACTTCAAGAAATATCAAAGTACAATGGTGGCATGACATATCAGACAAAATCAGGCCAAAACAAAGTTCATTTGGGAGTTTGAAACAGCTTGCCAAAGCAAACTTTCTTGGGGTTTTTTTTTTTTCACTGCTGTCATTTTTGTTGTGTGTTAATTTTTTAATTAAGAGGAAAGCATCCAGCACATAATTACATATTCATCTAAATGCCACTCTCAGCAACTCGGGCAGCATCGAGATGTTCATATAACAGTACAATGCTGCTCAAATATTTTAAACTTATTTTTACCCCTAAACAAAGAAGAAAAAACTTTGCTGTGAGTATATCGAAGATCTACCCCAACCCTAATTGTAGCCCTCAGTGGGGCATAAGTGAAGAAGTAAACGAAATGAGATTGTATGAATTCATACAGTTTTGCCACCAATTCTCCAAAATCTGAAATAGTTATGTATTACAATGAAAGTGTTGTGATTGATTCACACTGGCAAGCTCCAAAAATCACAAACAAATCTGTATCATAAAAGTAGTCTATATGCTTTTTTCTGTATTTTTTTCTGCTGTATTCGAAGCCTTCTAAAACAGTCAATTTATCTGTCTGAAAAAAAATACATTATTTTCTAAAAATCTTTGACCTCAAGCTTGACAAAAAAATGTCACCGTATGCAAATGAGTAGATTGGACATACTACAAAATATGTTATTTTGTATTCTAAGGAAGAAAGAAAATAAAATGGGTTTCAAATGATTTTTCATTTTTAGGTTAGCTATCCCTTTAAGCAACGGCACTCCAAGGAACAGCTGTCCTAAAATAACATGCATATTTCTAAGTTCAACAGTAAATGTGGATTGTCACTGAGGGGCTATGCCAGTCCCCTACAATTGTTAAGCCACTGAACTAAGTTTCACTTGATTTGGTCTCTCTTTATTCAGACAGCGCTGACCAGTACCACACAAACAAGACAAGGCTCAAGCGGAAAACAACCCTATTAGCTTTTATAAAATAGGAAATGAACTGAATTAATAAAGCCGTCACTGACCCATGCGGACACAGACACTTGCAGGTGAATCTCCAGAATGATTCAGCAGTTCAGCCACAGATCATTGTGAATGTGTGTGTGTGTGTGTGTGTGTGTGTGTGTGTGTGTGTGTGTGTGTGTGTGTGTGTGTGTGTGTGTGTGTGTGAAAGATGCATGAGAAAGACAAGAACAGAGATGGAGAAAGACAGTTGCCTCTTCATTTCTGTCTCTCCTGCACTCTGCCAACTGGACATAACTAGAACATTGCTAAAAAAAGACGCCAACATTTTGACTTGTTCCAGGCATATGCAGATGAAACATTGAAACAGTTTTTTGTTTTGAGGACTGAAAAGACATTTTAAATTAAAGATGACATGTCACTTTCAGCTTCAAAGCATCTAAGCAAGAAAGAAAACACTCTCTTGATGCACAACCCTTACAGATTGAAGATTAAACTACGTCCTAAAAATACAATGAAAAATTAAGATGATGAAATCTGACAATCAGGAGGTTTGATGTGGTGTATTTAGGTCAGACAAAAAGCCAAATCCTGAATTAGTGGTGCTCGCTAAGACAAATATCATAAATACTACATACTCGGAGTGTAAAACCTTGACCCTATTAAACTTTAGCATAACTTACTAGTTTGAACAGAAATGATACCTTGAATTTTGCAAATTGTTGAATAACATTATAATATAAAATAATATTTATGCTTTTTACCTGTCAGAAAATAAAATAGGTAAACAAATCTCATCAGTTAACATTGAGGGAAAAACCCAAGTAATTTTCCGAGCTGGTCGGTTTTTACTCAGGCATTTTCAGTTATAAGATGTAAAAATATAGTTGGCTTTTAAAATCAGCTGTAGTTTATGAGGGTGCTTTCCTGTTATCTGCAGTGCTTCTGGGTTTGACAGGAGGGCGTTGACTTCATCCCTGCTAAAGCACAGCTGTATGTCAGGACAGACCCCGAGGAGGTCAGCACCCTTTAAAAAGCATAAGGATTTGGCTTTTCAAAGCAGATTACATGTCACAGCTGACAAAATCTAAAAATCAGACATCAGCTGAGGGAGAATATGTCGTACATGACAACATCCAGGGACCTCAATTCAAACAGCCAATGACATTTCAGAACAAATCCACCACAACCAATCAGATTTCTGCACACCATCTAAATGCTATGCAAACAGACAAGGAAAAACAAAAACACTGAGTTCATCAGCTTATGTTTAGAGGATAAACCACCGTAATACTAATCACAGGGCTGAGAGATGTGATTGTGACGCTATTCAATAACTGTCTGCAAAACGGATGTACGAGGGGTGTCCTCAGTGCGGTCAAATTCAAACAGACTGTTAATCAGGGGGGATTATGGGATAGCATCCCCACTGATGAGAGCTAAAAGCACATGTCATCTGTTCAGGAAGAGAGAGAGTGAAGAAGGGAAGATGCAAAGTCATTCACTTCAGCTTGCCTTTCTCCAGAAACTGAACAAAACACAAGCTCAGTTCAGCTACCTAGACAGCATTTTAAGGCACCATAGACACACTCCTGATGCAAAAGCTGTTCCAAAATATAAGCATCAATATTATACTACCTTTAAAAGAACAAATTTGGACAATTTTGAAGGCAGCAGCACATTTATCCTTTGCAGATGAGGCAATCCCTGAATGGACAGCATCCGAGATAGAAGACGAGTCAAGAGAAATACCAATGTCAACTGTACATAAAAATTTATTCTATTCTTTATGCTGCATATCAGGGCTATAAAATACTGCAAATGTGCAAATCACAATATGCATATTGTAACAGCTTGCAATAACTGACTAATTTTACAAACACAAGATATTATCATATCATGTACTGCATTATTTAACCTCATATTTTACTTCAATTCATGCAGCAAATAATTCAGCTTAGAAGGCAGCTGCCTATGTAGGCGGTTCACTAGGTTTTGGAACAGAGCGAAACTACTCAATCATAATGTAAGAAACATAGCTAAATCAATATCAATGATACAAAAAACATGAAAATAACAGTATTGGACACCATTTATAAACCTGATTATGCACCCTTAAGTAAATTCGATTGTTGTATCAGCCACACAAACCTACTTTCCACTTGATGTAGCCAATGCGATTTCATTACCATGTACTTGTTAACATTAGAAAAAGCAATATATTCACTGAGAGTGCTGTTTGATTGTTACTGGATGAGTGTTAGCTGACAACAAAGAGCATATGTCAGTGGAGACCAATTCTATAGTAACACTGACGCTCTGCCAGCCTCTTGCTGACCGCGCTGATTTGATTTAGCTCCCTTTACGGCCGTGACGCGAGTCGAAACCTCTCACTGCCCCCTGTCATACACAAAGTGACAGTAGATAAAACCCAGACCGCTTCCATTCCGCTTTCTCCACCTACTAAAAAGATTCCAAGATCGCTCTTTCATCAACAACTTCTTTTCTACCTCCTCTTGTTCTTAAAATACCCCTCCACAGGCCCTAGGGGTCAAACTTTGGGGCAGGGATTTGTCTGTACAAGATCACTGGAGAGAGATAGCCTTTGAAACACACATGAACCTCATAAGCGCAATTATTTCTCTGTCAGAGATATACCTCAGTGCGAATCAAGATACATCTCCATGAAGACAAACGAAAGCCAGTTTGCAATCACTTCTAAATCAAGTTGGCTAGTGAGATGATAGTCTAACTCTACAGCCAAGTGGCTAAGCAATGGTTGAAGTCCTCCTGAGTAGGATTATACACTGATGACCACCAAGAGAGGAAAATTCAATGATTATCAGCTGTGAAAAGAAAAAACACCAGGAATAAACATTCCTGTAAACAGCTTAACAGCAACTCCCAAAGCTAATGCGCTCATCCAGAGAACTAATTGATTGGATGTTTTTAAAGTGCCTGAAGTAAAGCGGCCTCATCTTACTGAACGCCTGCCAAGTTTCACTGAGCTTTTCCTTATCCAGCAAACTTCACGAATAAGAAATAACATGCTCTGCTGAAATCACAAACTTTTCCCTCAACTTTACCCTCAAAATCCAAACATCTCCATTTATAGGATAGAGAATAAACATGCATGAAGAGCATCAACAATCATTATTCTCACTGTTGAGAGTTTAGAAAAGAATCAAGGGCTGTCTAGATTGCCATAATGGCTCCTTGTATCAAATAATAAGCTATAAATGTACTGTATTCAAACAGACAATGTTGCTCGACTCAAATAAATGCAAGTTTGCAACCCACCGGCTCAGAAGACTGAGATAAAACTGATTAACCACTGAATCTTTGCTTAGAAATGTCAAACAGAGAACAGTTAACAGAATGTGATCTAATATGCACTACACAACATTTCTGAGAGGCTGAGATCGAAGAGATAAGAGTAAAAAGGGCTGAGAGCTGGAGTGAAAGGGAGGGAAAAGGTGAGTTTATTCAGTGAAAAAAAAAAAACTTTAGAGATGAAATTCTGAGAAATGCTCATTTATCACTGCTTTGGCAGCTCTAGACTCTAACATCCCCCTCCAACAGAGCGTAACCGTGACCACCCACTTTTTTAGTGGTCTTGGTGGCGGAAGCATTTTTCTCATTCATTTTCACAGGAGGAATTTCAATAAAATCTTCATTAAAGAGTTCTAAGTTCTCAACCAAAACAAGCAGCTCTGAGATAAATCACAACAGTAAAAATTTTGATCCAAAGCAAAAAATATATGAAAACTGGAAACAAGATGAAAGTACAAGACTAAGTCATTTAAGCACTGCAAATTAATAAATATTTTATGTTTATTGCACAATATTCTGATGGATACAAATACCTCAAATCACTGTCACATTAGCTTCCAATATAGAAAGTAACCTCAAAAAGAAGCATTTCACCTTCTGGAAGTAAACATATGGCACTGTGTCATCCATATGAGCTCATGAAATATTGACCTGACAGCTGCCAAATTATACCACAGCAGGTTCAAACAGACATCAGGCTGGTTTTCTGACGGCAGCTTGTCTTATTTCATGACACAATCTGTTTTAATCACACCCGCACGAGCCGACAAAGTGCAGCTATTAGTAGTGGCAAGTAAGATTCATTTCTGCGAATCAGTTCTCTCGAACCAGTTGGTTTCAAAGAACCGGTTATAAAAGAACCTAACCCTACAATGTTCAAATAAAGCCATATGATTGCATACATGGTGCTATCAATTATGTTGTTTTTATTACGCGTTATTAATAATAGTGTTTATTATCATTTCATGTGTAACAGATCAGTTTGATTCAGCAATGATTCTGCTCATAAAAACAAGTAAATTATAAACTATAATTTGAATTTACATAAAACAGTACAACAACTCATCTACATCTAGCGACATAAAAATGCAGCTATGCATAGCCTAATATGTGTTGATAAAACGTTCATACAAACAATTAAATGCTAAATCGCTCAGACAGATTCCCGTGAAGCTCGAATGGGAGTGAACTGTTTTTTGAACCGGTTCACCTGATTCATTGAAAAGATCCGACTCAAAAGACCGATTCGTTGGACAAGCGAACTGAAGTCCGATTCAATTTAGTACCGGATAGATTGCATATAGTTTATAATATGAAAATGCTTTTAGACAAAAAAATAAAACACTGTCCAGCTTCTGCAACATCACGTGACTCTCGCGCAGTGCCTTACAAACGTATAAAATACAGAAGGCTATCACAGATATAGCAAAACTAAATTTCATATAAGCAGATAAATCCTGGACTCGGATGCAGAGTTAAAAACGACAGATATTAATCAGTTCATCACATGTACAATGCATCAAAACAATGACAATTGGTGGTCAACCACAACTAACGTTATGCTTTAAAACTGTCATTTGTAAAAGCCCTCCAGCAAACGCACGCTGCAAAACAGCATGTCGCCAAAATGAGCTGTAATACCCACATTTAAATGTGTTGTAGTGTCAAATATACAGACCGTACTCACCGCTCGAGACAGAAAACTTATTCCCAGTGAATGTTATTTACTCAAGTTGAGCACTTCCATCCATGCGAACAAAACAGCACTTCTCCTTTTTGCTGCTCGATGTGCTGTTGCGTGCTAAATAAAACTATCACAACAAAATGTGTCTAATGACAGCACCACAGACTTTGCCGACTGAAAGCATCCAGCACGACAGCAACGGATCAAAAATCATACTTAGTACACTCAAAGAGATTTGTAGCTCTCCCTCACAGCCGCCGCGGACCAATCAGAAGGCAGCGCTGCGGTAGTGGGCGGAGCCTGCCTGTTTTGTCATGTTCACCCTCGACTGATTTGAGGCTTGTCTAAAAACACATTGTAGTGTGCCGCATCAGGGGCTGGCATTAATGGGGTATGTGCTCAGCTGTCAGAGTGAATCTTAAGCTGCTTAAACTATGTGTCTGTAGGAGTTTTGCATATTTAAAATAGCTCGGTGTGCCTGTAGGCAACATGAAACCTGCACACTATAGAAAAGAGCACAAGCTGCCTGACCACTGACCAAAGTAAATGCTGGAATACTGCCTTAACAACAGAACTGGATATCAGTGTTAAGCTGAGCTTTAAAGTACTGGAAATTGGGTTCATTAAATGCACCATGATTATGATTATGTATGATTATAAATGAAGTCCTGTACCATATATTTTTTACTGTTATAATTAGGACAGGCATAGGTGCACAACTACCATTTTTAATAATAAACTACATATTTTACTACTATTTTAAGAACAGTTAGGAAAATACCAAAGCTGATTTAAAGAACGAAGAAGAAGGAAGGCACCTAATTACTGACGTTTTAAGTATTTCTTCATAATATTTAAGAAAATCATTTTGTTGTTGTTTTTTATAAAGCAAAGGGATTTTAGAAGTGAGTCTTTCTGAATTTTAAAATAGGGAAAGGACGTGATTCCACTTGAAAACTTGAAAAAATATGAAATGTAAAAAATGTAGAATATAGAGTAAAAAAACTGACATTATACTCCAGTTGTGGAGCATTACTAACACTGAAAGTAACATCTGTAAAAGCATTATGGGCTCTTAAAATTCAGCTTTGCCATCACAGAAATAAGTTACATTTTAAAATGTATTCAAATGGAAAACAGTTATTTTAAATTGTAATAATATTTCACAATATTACTGTTTTTACTGTATTTTTAGTCAAATAAATGCAGCTGTGTTGATCATTAAATTCAATAACATTAAATCTTATTCCAAACTTTTGCAGTTCTACCAGAAGTTTAGGTAGACGCTGTTAATCTTACATACCCCTCATCAATATTCATATCAAGATCAGAAAATTACATTTCAGTGATTGACTTTCAGTAGACAGACAAGCAAGTTTTATTTGAATTGGAATGGATGGAACCAAAACATTTGGGACTGCACTGAGTTTCACTGTATTAGTATGTTATTTTAAAGATAATGTGGGCAGATAAGAGATCAATTAAAAGGATTAATTATGCATGAAATATCTCTCTCGTTTATCTTTTTATCTGCAAATCACACAGATCTGTTCCCCAAGCTGAAGCCTTTGCTGTAGGTGGAAGAAATGTGCCTTGCAGGCGCTGCACTTTATAGCAGAATCAGCATGACCACATTAAAGTTTGAGCACCTGATTTAGTGAAAGCCACTTTACATCATGTCTCGTTCTTTAAGTCCCAGTCTTCCCGCTGAGCTCATTGTGGTTAAACCTGACCTTGAAGGTACATCGCTCTCGCATGATGGGGTGCGGTGCAGTGCGATGTGTTGTTGTATAATAGTCGGAGAGGCTGAGTGCATCCAGACAGGCTTGGACAGTGCAGCACAGACACCTCCACATGCATCCTCTCTCTCAGCTGCTGCTCGCCTCATCCTGTAATTATGGCTGTCATCAGCAGCCCCCGACGAGAAGCTATATTTACTGGAGCCCTGTACAAACAGTTCTCAGCCTTACAGGAGCCTGGTACAAAAGAAAAATCTCTCTCCATTCACTTGCAACTGGTCTTAAACAGGTTAGCCGGTGAAATATGAATGAAAACAGAAGGCTAATGAGCTGAATCAATATGCAGTGAAGGAATGTGACTACGCTCAACGCTTAGAAGTCTTATTTAGAGACTGGACATGCATTTATACATAACAGTCCTCTCATTCTGTCTCGGTATTTAATGCTGTTCCGCATTGTAAATATAGACTGAGCAGGAATCATTCACACACGTTTGTACAGCTCTGTTCAGCAAACATGTCTCATCTCAGGTATTTGCGATCACTTCCATTGGGACAGACAAACAGAAATAGGTTACAGCATGCCACTGGGGTCAAGAGGTTACGAAAAGCAGCCAGACAAGCGCTGCTGAAGATGTGTGAAGCTGCTGATGGAATGATCACTTTAACAATGTGGAAATATTCTGTTACTAGCTTTGTAAATGACAACCTCGTAGATCTCCCTAACAATCATATAATAATGCACTAAATGCACTTTTTGCATGTTTTTTCATGTCGGTCACACTACATGACTTGATTTGGTCATTTTTTACAATATTAATATTATTTTAACAAAACTGTTTCACTGCTTTTTCCCTTTAGAAATAAAAAAATTAAATATTATGTCATCCTACCTACTAAGGTTTTCACTTGAGGAATGTAATTATTTTAATGAGGCTTTTCTTCCTTCATGATTTAATTTGTATCACAGCACAGTGATTCTCAACAAGGGGGCCTCAACAAACTTCCAGTGTGGCCTCAGTATGACTTAAAATAAGACAGATAATATAATATATATATATATATATATATATATATATAATATTATTTTTAATATTTAAAAAAATAATAATATAAAAAATATGAAAACAAGCTAAAATGATCAACAATCAAGAGATTTCTTATTTTAATTCTCCCCCAACTCTTATGGAATCTCTAAATTTAATTTATAGAAACTAGGAGTTTCAGGACTTCAGATATCATTGGGGTCAAAAAACATAAAGAGCCACTAGTAGAAAGCTCCCTACTGTGAGTTTTGCATGGGTATAGGAACCACTCACATATTCTTGTAAAACGCATAAATCTAGTTCTAAGTAAATTGTCAGGCCGTAAATTTCCCCTTAAACCCTTTGAAACTGCAGCACCGCAAAACTGTGTATATTTCATGATGTTTGAAGGCTTTCAGTAAGCCTGAGTTTTCAGATTATAGGCTGCCGTGCCCTGTGGCTAATCTCCTGCCTTTGGTCCTATAATGACAGGCTCTGATGCAGGTAGCAGCCCACGGTGCCAAACCCACACAGCTGTCTGTGGACAGCCAGCCTCCAGGTGTTCGGTAAGCTGCTGTCTGCATAATAGGTTTACAGTAAGATTGAGATCAGTTCTGTCGTGATAAATGATATACAGAAACAAAATCAACCAGGGTATGGTGGATCATGTTTTCATACTGAATGGTGGTTCAGAGCAAACCGGGAAGTGTTAGTGCTCATCCGTCAACCTCTCCACGTTGTGTGTTTTCACCCACCGTGCACCACAAGAATACGGTCGTAGACTTGTGTTTGTAGAAAGCTCTGCTTGTTTGGTCTAAAGTAGGTCAATGGAGGCCTCCGTCATGTGGTGTTGAGGAAAAAACACACCGTAATGCACAACCCCCCAAACAGTCATTGTACACATAACACTTGAATCTCTCATTGAGCTGTCTTTTAAAAACACTACTCTGGCTGCTCAAAGAAAGAGAA
The DNA here is from genome assembly GCA_021397915.2 of Tor tambroides. NCBI lineage: Eukaryota > Metazoa > Chordata > Actinopteri > Cypriniformes > Cyprinidae > Tor > Tor tambroides. Next base: position 48,431 of record JAFVLL020026087.1, read on the forward strand.
GCAATCAGCAATTCCATGTACATTTGCTCTCACCCTGCAGGCTGTACAGTTTGTTCTGTGCGCTCGAGGGCATGTGTCCTGAATCGCTATGACCAGGTCGTGGCTTCTTCCTTCTGACACATTTGCCCTGAGCATCACACGCTACATGGATGGATAAACCGTATGCAGGCTAAAGCCTCCAATCTGCATAAGCCTGAACCAACCAACAAGCAAAAATCTAAACATGGCTGTAATTCTGAGGAAAAAATGACTGGGGATTTCATAGCCAGCCTCAGGGTGCTCACACAAGCCTCACATCTCACTCCCTCTTTCACTCACCAATAATTTCCTGTTACTTCTCTTTTATTCTACCAGTAATTCTATCAATAGCCCAACAATAAAATTAAAAAGAAAGAATGCACTGCAAAAACGTTTTTCTTAATCATTATTTTTGTCTTGCACTCTAATACATTCTTAAAGTTGACACGAAACAGAAGTTATGATTGTCTTTTCTTCCTTGTTGAGATGTATAACCTAGTGAAATCGATTCTTGAACTAGAAAAAAAATGTAGAGTAATTTAATTTTGTCCATTTGGAATTAATTGACTCGTTGTTGTTTGCCTGCTGCAAGAGTGACAGTTTGTCCCACCCTTGCACGAGTAAACTCGTCGTTAGAGAAGAGAAGAGAAGAGAAGAGAAGAGAAGAGAAGAGAAGAGAAGAGAAGAGAAGAGATGTTGTTGCAAAGGGGAGGGGAAGTTATTTTGAATAAAGATTACAAAGGCACATGGATTTTAAAAAATGTATGATGTTCAGGGATAAATCATTTATGTAATTTTTTTTATCAAAAAAAAAGAACTCAATTTTGATTTCATGTCGACTTTAAAAAAGATACATTCACTTGAAAAAGTGCAGAAGAAATTAATCAGTTTTGTTATATTAAGCAACTTTGTAATTGCATCAATAACATTGTTATTTTCCTTACTATTTTTTCTTTAAGGCACAATCTAACAAAAGCGTTCAAGTTTTTTTTTGTTGTTGTTGTTATTAATTAAATATTTGTTAGTTGAATTAGTTCAAATATTTGCCTGTGTGGTAAGAAGTCAATTTTATTTGTATGTTTTGTACATTTTAAGATATTTACTGGAAAAAAAAGATAACACTGCTTAAGAAAAAGAAAAATGACTATAACTGGCTTAAGTCGCTTATTGCTTTTATAAAACAGTGGCAACAAAAATATCATAAAAGACCTGCAATATATATTATTATAAAATCTAATATATTACATAATCTACTATAAAAGATACAATAAATAATCTGATGTGTTACATTAATAATAATAGTTATTATTATTATTATACACAAATTCTTCCAGCAATAATATAGTCAGTCTAGCTGTAGGTGATTTATAGATAATATGGACCCCAATACAACTTTGAACAAGGCTCAGCCAGTCAAATTTCAGACAGAGCAGTCTTATAATCTTATGATCAGTCCTATAATCAGTTTTATAATCTATGATAACTACTTTCATTTTGTTAATGTTAAAGGTGTCTGGTGTGATGAATCAAACAGCTGTGTGAAATGCTCAGTGCTAAATCACTCACTCACACTCTAAAGCAGCCTCTGATATTGATGTATGCCCATCATTACAGCTGTTGTTCCTACAAATCCTGCTTTACTGACACAGACACTGACATCATAGTTATTCACTGGCAGCCTTGGACGTGTAGTGCAGAGTGATGATGACTGAGCACATTGTGTAGAGATCACAGTGCCAGTTCTGCAGATAACATCTCTACCAACTGCTGAGTTAAAGCCAGACTACACCCGTAAATCTCTCACCCTGCATGAATCAATACATGGAGCAGCTCAGGGCTGAAATCAAATGCCACCACAGCGAGCTTTGCCGAAGCCCCGGAGGGGATATGGTTTCCTCAGCCTGAGTGCCATAGATCACGGGTGTACGAATGACTTGAAATCTGACACTTGATTTGACTGACAGAAAACATGATTAAATCCAGCTTAAATGCTGTTCTTACATATACAGCAGCTTTCTGCCACCTCATATCGCGTAAGCACTTATAGCCAGTCATCAAGTTGTAAAGACCTTTAAATGAAAATACATAAACATTTCCCAAAGTCTCGACTATTACTTTTATGCTTTGGAAACAATTAAGGAGGAAATTAAATGCAATAGTGCAAAATCAATATAGTCATAATACCAACTGTAATTGTATATTGAAGAAAAAGGAGAGAAGGAACAATCTGACAAGTGGGGGGCGACACATTATAAAACAGGCCTTATGAATTTTAATTAGGTGGCATAATATTAATTGTGCCCAGTAGTTGTAACTGCTTTAGGTGGCACTCATTTCGGTTAGTCATTAGGTAAGGCTGACATATTGGAGACTAATGTAAATGAATTTTATTTACCAAGACTCCACTAGTCACTAGTCAGTAGTGACTAGTGACAGTAGTGACTCCACTAGTCACTAGTCAGGTATTCTGAGGTTATTCTCAGCAGTACTCATACTTTATTGCTTCAGGACAAGAGAACAGACTTCACTCTCTACTTAAGGGGCTGCAGGCAGCCACATGAAAACCCTCTTTGAATAACTCATGAAGCACATGCAAAAGCACACAAGTGAGTATTTTATTTCCATAAAGTTGCCCTTACTCAAACACTTTTTGATCGAATTAGGTTAAAGAAAAATTAGTAGCTGAACTGTAAAAGTTTTTGGAGAAAGTTTATGCTATAGGCTGCAAGCTGGATGGCCTGTAGTGAACTGGTTTTATCGGATGGAGGTTAAATATGGGAAGATTTTTGAGTCTTGGATTTTAAATTTAAAAGAAAAACATACAGAAATTGCATGATTATTGAAAAAAGATGTTTGTGGTAGAAATATTCACATCTAAATTGTGTCAGTCCAGTTGAGTCACACCTTCCACAGATCGTTTGCCATCACCCTCAGTCCATCCAAAATTTGTTTGTTTCTTCATCTGAACAGATTTGGAGAAATTCAGCATTATATCACTTGCTCACCAATGGATCCTCTGCAGTGAATGGGTGCTGTCAGAATCCAAACAGCTGATAAAAACATCACAATAATCCACACAACTCCAGTCCATCAGTTAATGTCTTGTGAAGTGAAAAGCTGCATGTTTGTTCATCATTTAGCATCCAGTGATCATTTAGCTTTCTCCAGTGAAAAAGTTGTCTTGTCTGAATCAGGAGCGAAATATGCAAAGATCAAACACAGTTTACAAGTGAAAACAGTCCAAAACAGTTCTAAACAAATATGTTGGTGGATGTTGATGTGAGAGGACAACAGGGAATGAGCTTGTTGTAAATTCTCCAATTCTGTTACAATGAAGAAACAAACTGTACATCTTGGATGCCCTGAAAATTGTTCATTTTTAGGTTAACTATTCCCTTAATGTCGTAATTATCATGAGATAGTTTCAAAATATCAAACGCAAATCTGCCTTTTTAAGACAATGAAAATGGATAGAGATTATTTGCTGTCAATTTCAGTTCAAATGTCAGTTTTTTTGTGTGCATGTGTGTTTTTTTTAATTATTTTTAGATTTTATTTTTAGCATTTTATTGCAATAGGACAGTATGTAGCCAGGAAAGTGTGTGAGAGAGGGGGGACAGGATTGGGAAAGGTCCCCGAGCCAGGACTTGAACTCGGGACGGCCAAAGCACAACAGCGATGTCGGTGCACAGGCCACGAGGCTATCGGCACCAACGGTTCAATTGTCAGTTTATACTAATTTAATATTATGTCAGTTTAGCTGGTTTACTAACAATATTTTAGGTTAGATTTGAAAAATAACTCAAATATCAAAAATCTATATTAGCTGAAAACTACTTCCTGCAAAACAATAATGCACAATGGTGATACCACAGTGGCATAAATCTATATATATTATCTTTAAATATCTATTATTCCATCTGTTTTAGCACATGCTTCTGCATTTGATAAACACTGCTCTCTAAAAGCATGTGAAAGTGATGGGTAATGTCCAACACATTCACGCAATCACAGTCTATAAATAGATACATAGCAACACATTTCCACCCAATCCAAACTCAGTCATGCTGTTCCTACAGTTTAAACCCTAGAGGGAAAGATCTCAGTCATAATTTACAGTCAGGGATTGAGTGAAATAAATCACTTTCATACTATTCTTTCTACTCTATATTCTCATACATTCATTCTCACAGAGGCAGCACGTAACAGGGTTTCTGCAGAAACAGCAGTTAAATCTGAACATTCAGTTCTTCAGTGCTGGATGGAGATTACAACTTGTTTAAGACAGCATATCACAGACAAAGCACTTGTCATCTGCCAGAATATAAACAGGCTTTAAAAGGACAAATTTACCAGTGCACTTATGTTTATATTGTGCTAACAATTTTGATTTTTCACAGCTTTTGATGCCAAATAAGCCTTCAAACATTATACTGGCAATGTTGCCCAAAAACACAAATGATTTTAAATTCTCCCACTACTCACTACCTTTCAAACGTTTGAGATCAGTATATATTTTTAAAGAAATTAATACTTTTATTCAGCAAGTATGCACTAAATTGATCAAAAGTGGCAGTAAAGACATTTACATTTTTCCAAAAGATTTCTATTTCAAATAAATGCTGTTTTTCTTTTTTTACTTGAATTGTGATTTCAACAGAAATATTAAGCCGCACAACTGTTTTCAACATTTAGAAGAGTAAGTAATGTTTCTCAAGCACCAAATCGGTATATTAGAATGATTTCTGGAGGATCATCTGGAGCAAAATTCAGCTTTACAATCACAGGAATAAATTACAGTTTAAAATACATTAAAATAGAAAACAGTTATTTTAAATTATAATAATGCTTCACAATATTACAGTTTTCTCCTCACTAAAGCACAAATCACAGCAGCTGTGCTCTTTTATGCCAATATTTCTAATGCTAATGTACTAAAGTCACATTACATTCATCTGCTTGAAACTCCATTTACAGAAAAAAAGCTGTCATTGCATCTTATTACAGTCTGTTTGTGCTGCTCCAAAAAGTCATTTAGGAGAAACCATACAGTAAATGTTCTTCCGAATTCTTACAGTATGTTAATTTATGCAAATTTTATAAATAGGGGAAATTTCTGCCCTCCAGAAGATCAACAAGCATCCGCTTTGGCATATCAAACAGCAGATATCACTCAAAGGAACATGTCTGATCATGCAATACCTTATGAAATGCCAAACAGCAGCGATGTTTCAGCTCTACAGCAACATGCCCATCCGAGTAATCAAACACATCTACTAATGTACTTCAGCACAACCAGGAGTTATACAAGAACGCCCACTCGACACTGTCGCTCTTATGTTAAGATATGACACATAAAACATCCATCTCCACAGGATTCACTCACAACCACGGCCTAAACTTCCCACCCTGTCCCAGCATGACCCTACCGTCATCATCAAAGACATCCTCTGCCTCCTCACGAATCAGTTCCTTTAGGTCATCCTCCGTGATGTCAGGAAAGGCCATTCTGCTTTATCCTCTCTTTCGCTTAAGCGTCTGAGCAGTAACTATACTGTAAAATGAAATCAACGCTCGGACTGTCTCCCCCCAGGCGAACGTGAAGCCCTCAGTCAGCTTGAGCCTGAGCAGAGAGGCGAGAGGCAGTGGACCGCTCTGAGCTTCTACTCACTGCATCAAGTGGAGTGTGAGTGTGTGTGGGAGCCCACACCATCCAGGCCAAGTTTCATCAACAGGATGATTTCATAATCTCCTGTGTGAGTGTCAGAATGAGGGAGATAATGTGTGCGTGTGGTAAATATGCCAAGCCTAGTGTGTTGAGTGGAGGTCAGGCCAAAGCATCTAGAGAGCCAAACCCTGTGTAGTATTCATCTTGAAATATTACTAATGATATTAAAGTTATTCTTATGTTTACTTTATAAAAATCATTATAGATTTCACAGCAACCTGACGGCTTTTAACTTGGTAAAATAATATAAACGATCAATCAGATGACAAAATGCATGTATAGGTCGTGAACAACAGGTTTTTCAGCAAAGTTGTGATCATGTTGATCATTTAGAGGCCTTTTAGAAACTCAAATATGATACACTAGGCTTTATAGGGTTAAGGTGCATATGGTTAATCACTTACAATTTGGTGTGTGTTTGAAAGCTTCTATCATGTTCTTCACATCTAAAGTCTTTCTGAAATAGTAACTAGGCTGCAGTGGATTTAAGTCTTTCACTTTAATTTTGGTGTGTCTCCTATGAAAGCTCTGAGGAACTGACCTAATGACAATCTCATTAACGGAGGGGTCAGCTCACACACTCACAGTCGTATAACAGCAATTATTCACTTCAGGACTCTTTAAAAACATGTCCTAAATAGAGGAACCAAAATAGATCCACCCACATTTGTCACGTTTCCAGGAAACATTTTGATGTGATTGCTCCATCCTTTCACATTTTGTGGTGTTTGCTATAGGGCAAGAATCACTATTATTATTATAATTCAAATACAGAGTTTGTAAATTTAACAGTATTAACTGTGAAATGTAACTCATTCTGAACAGTTTGTGCTATTGGCATGAAGGATACATCAAATTATGCTTTTCCAAACAACCAGACTTTTGCTTTTCACCTGGCGGGCAATAAGACATTAAATAAAATCTATTAGCAAAAGCTTATTTTGAATGAGGAAGCCATAGAGAACACCTTGCAAACTGACTCCTAGAACTACCTATCTACGTAAAAAAAAAAAAAAAAATTTTAGTGTAAATGAATATAGCATTTACATTAGGCTACCTACCACTTACCAACTACTTACCATCTACTACACCAACTACTGGTATAAACTAATTAACTGAAAGAAAATTGAACCATAAGTTGAAGAAATGTCTGTAGGGAAAAAACCCCTATATTTTTGTATGTCTCAAAACAGAGATTTTGTATGTTTTGGCACACATACAAACACAACAAACCTTATTTAGGCTACTGATAATTTCTTATGTGCGCAAAAAAAAAAGTTCTTCCTCAACTTTTCACTTGATTAGCAACAGGTGTGCATTCCACCAGCCTAACAGGCCTAATAATCAGTATACGCGCATATATTTGTTCCTACCATTGTTGAAATGTTGATGAATCTGATTTATTCAAAATGATGAGCATGAAACGTGCCAAATCATGTTCATATAAGGCCTTTCTGTACCACCTCACGTCCCTCTCAGTCCAGCTAACTTTGTGTTGTGTGCGCACAGTCGCATGCCGATAAGTGAAAGAAACCTATTTTTCAGTAAAAAGCTTCGAAGCACTATATGACTCCTGTAAACAAGTTTCTTATAATTATGAATCTAAATGATATGGGTCAGGTCTATTTTTCTTCATATGGTAAAAATTTGTTTTGGTAAACAGATTAAAACCTGGGGCTAGATGAACACTAGCATCTAATATCCCCACAAGTCTCCCTGATTCTACAGCTATGCAAGCAAAATTACTTAATATTGTAAAGATAGATGAGTGAATTGTGTTTGGTTGGAGATAGACTGGCTCGCCCCTGGCCTACAGTCACCTGGTGGTGCCTTTCAGGTCTGTGCGCATGAATAATGAAGGACAAGAGAGTAATAAGACCCCTGAGGTAGCCAGGAGGAACTGTTCTCTAGACCAGACCACACACAATAAGCCTGGCTAGAGGTAATGTATGTGAACTTCAAATCTATGCAAAATCTCTGATAAAATCCTTCTCATGCAGTCATCATTGGGATACATATTGGAGAGGTTCCATAAAAAAGTCACAAATGCTGTCACTGGTACGACAGCCTTTCAAAAGGCACACATTTTTACACCCAATGGTTGCATTTTAGTCTCTTTTAGTAGATATTTGTACATAAAGTGTACATATTAGTACCTTTTGAAAGGGTACCATCCCAGCAGCTTTTGTACCTTTTTTTTCTGAGATTGTAACAAAATAAATAAACATGGGTAAATAAACATGTTTTAAATCAGCTGAGCAGTGATTATTGCTGTATATAGTCATTTAAACCTTTAAAGCATATCTCTACTGTACATAAAATGAGATGTACAAAATCCACAATAAAACAGTCATTTCCTTGTATTTGTTTTCCTCGTCTGCGATAGATATAAAAATGAAATCTTTTATGGCAATACAGGCTCATCAACAGTCTGTCCTGCTGTAATTATGTTAGCTGTTAGTCATACCACTGAGAATGAGCAGCTATCATACCGAAACACACACACACACACACACACACACACACACACCTGCTGTTATCAACACATCCCACGCACCACAGGCTGCCCTAGGTAAAAACAAGAAACACACTGTATGAAAAATATCAAACAAAAGCCTTTGGGAAGGACAGTAATCTGCACAATATATCCACAAATATTGTTAAACAGTTTAATACAGAAGCTGAAATATATTTCTACCGTCACTCTGCTGCCTTTATTTTATGGGAACATCTTAATGCCTATTGCCATCAAGTTCACATTTTATTCCTTCATCTTAAAGTTCTCACATCACCTTTAACTTTCTTAAAACAACTCCAATGTCTCTTCTCAAGAGTTCATCCATATGTCATTTTTAAGTCAGTCAGATAAAAGGATTCTGGGTCTTGTTCTTGATTCGGTAAAGTACCAAGAACTGCATAAGCACTGATATGAATAATCTTAATTCACGTCATTTATAGCTTAACAATGTGCTTTACTTATGCAAGAATGTGTAACCTCTTTTAGATGGAACAGGTTGTACTAAAAGACTCAAAGAGATGGTAAAACAAGGAAGGACGCTGAAACAAGCAGAGGAAATTCTCTTATTGTGCCACTTTGTTCATTTCTTTCCACCAAGAATGCCAACATATATTATAATATCAGCATCTACTAAGAACTACTGCTTTGCCAGAGAGACAATAAGAACCATACTGCAATATAAGGCAATTAATGATCTGGCACATGTAGTAAACTAAACATCATGCTGTTCTTACAGTGACAAGTCGAGGTCTCACTAATGCTGATTCAGTGCACATTAAAGTGGTTTAAGAATATGACCGGTCTGCCTTTAATGCTTGCTGAGTCTGTTTCCAGATTCATTTTGAGGGGATGTTGGAGGAAGTTCAGGGAATGTAAATTATAAATAAGTCAATACGAAGCACCCTCGTGAGCAAGAACAGCTAACGATTGTTTGTCCAAAATAACAGCAGATGATAGTTTTCCTTCCTAAAAGCTCTTCAAAACTGTATTCCACATTAAGGTCAGCAATGCAACCATAAGGGGAGGAGAGTTGTTTTATTTCTGATTTTAAACTCTCAGTGACCCAAAGCCACTTTGCAAAGCCTCACTGCTTACTCAGAAGGCATGGGAATGAGGGCACAAGCAATGTGACAAACAGTTTTACTGAACCACACCCTGTGCCAGTTTCAATATAACTTCTGTTTTTACCACTAAACTGTTTTTCATATCCCCAAGGGCGTTTAAAGGACAAATGCAAAAAGTATGAGTCAAAAACTTGTTTCATTTTATGAAACTGAATGCATAATTTTCCCAGTTTTCATGATATGATGTTTTCTTCGAAGTGGTTAATACCATGTAATGCTATCAAATGCTAGTTTCATGTTGCTATAAGGTATAGTACTGAATGATTACCATAGTACATGTAAAAAATGGTAATACTAACAAGTAAGTAGCAAAAATGCTACCTATTTAGTTTGATATTGTTCATAAATAATCACGTGTCTTAAATCCTCATAATGCTCCCATCACAATTCAGTATTCACTGAAGATGCAATTTCTACAATCATCTTATTCTAAGTATTTGAAATCAGCAGTTTGTTGCACTTTAATTAATTACTGCTAAACATTATGGGAGGTGGATAATTAAAGGGACATTTAAGCAACATCACATCATGATCTTTATGAGCAGGACAGGCTATGGGTGGAGAAGCTTCTGTGGTTTGCATCACATCCGTTCCCACACAAACAGGTGACCAGAGAGCAGGGATGTGTTTGCAACAGGGGGCGGAGAGAGAAAGAAAGAGGGAAGGAAAAGAGCCACACCTTCCAGATATCTCTAGCATGCTGATGTTGGTTAAGAGCAATATTGGTCGTGCCTTAGTTGTGCCAGAAGTTCGCACATTTACCACTTCCTGAAAAACAAGCAATTCGGGGACAGCAAAAAAAAAAAGTGAAATGGTACACATGGGGTAAAATACAGCAAAGCTGAAGTAATGCTGGTTAAACCAATTATATCTCCATTAGACTTATTAGTAACACATGATATGGTAATATGCCTTGACAAATGGGAATGGGTGGTATTGTATGGCTGATTGTGTATGTAAGGGGGACAGAGAGAAAGAGAGAGAGAGAGAGACAGAGAGAGAGAGAGAGAGAGAGAGAGAGAGAGAGAGATAAAGGGTGGTAAAAAACACTGAATGGGCCTTTTTTGTTGAGCAAACTAAGTACAACAGTTGAACAGAAAATAACTATAGCAAACTATATATATAAAATAACTAGTGCTGTCAAACGATTAATCGCATCCAAAATAAAAGTTTTTGTTTACATAATATAAGAGTGTGTACTGTGTATATTTATTATGTATATATAAATACAAACACATGCATGTATATATTTAAGAAAAATATGTTATGTTTATATATTAAATATATTTTTATATAATATAAAATATAATAATATAAATATATAAATGTATACAGATGTAAATATTTTCAAAATATATACTGTATGTGTGTGCATTTATATATATATATATACACATAATAAATAAACACTGAACACACACATATATTATGTAAACAAAAACATTTATTTTGGATGCGATTAATCGCGATTAATCGTTTGACAGCACTAAAAATAACTATTGTTCATATTAAATTACAAAAAAGACAAAAATGATCAAATGTATAGAAGATGTATTATTTTATTTATTTAAATATTTAACATAATTATTTATTATTTAATATTATTTAAACTAGGTGATTTTGGCTTGCTTTTGGTAATAATACTAACTAATAAAATGAATAAATATTATAAATATTTAACAAAATAAATAAATATTTAAATAAAATTTTAATGATTGTTCTGCTATTTGGTTACCTAAACAAACAAACAATGCAAATAAATGTAATTTAATATTTAAATCTAAATTTAATAAATAAATATTGGTGACTGCTTTGCTATTGGTAAAATTACCAAAATAAATAATTTAATTTAATTTAATTTAACTTAATTTAATTTAATTTAATTTAATTTAATTTAATTTAATTTAATTGAAATTAAATTAATTTAATGGTATATAAGTATAAGTAAGTAAGTAAATAAGTAAGTAAGTAAATGCAAGTTAATATTTAAAATATAAATATTAGTGATTGGTCATTGGTTTGCTATTTGTGAGATTACAAAAATAAAATAATTTTAATTTAACTTAATTTAATATTTGAATATTAATATTTGTATACATATATTAGTGATTGGTTTGCTATTAGTGAGATTACAAAATAGATAATTAAATTTATTATTTATTACTTAAATATTAGTATTTGTATATAAATATTAGTGATTGGTTTGCTATTAAAGAGAAAATATAAATAAATAAATGAATAAATAAATCACAACAAAACCCCACAAACACAATTTTAGAAACACGCAAAGTATTTATGTATTCATTATTTATTCATTAATGTTATTTTAGTGAAAAATTCAATTCTCTTTACCCCTGAACATGCTGAGAACTGCTTGGTGCTGGGCTCTTAGTTTTCCATCCTAGTACTGAGTGTGAGATTCCCATATGGAGTTCCAGAACTCCAGACAAGGAGCTCTTTTCCAGTTTATCTACATGAGAATGTTCTTTCCCAGCATGCCTGGCGAGGCTGTCACCCTCTGCTCATTCAGACTAGCCAACCCAGGGATCTTGGCATTCCTCAGTGGGCCCACATCCTGCTTTTAAAACAACGATGAGCCATGGTAACATCCCAGAATCCATCAACACCAACCACAAACCCCCAGGCCTCACAGACTAGAGAGCTCTTGAGAACCCCGGGACCCCTAATTTAGGATTGCACAATGTTGTTGTCCCGTCTGTTCCAGTAATGTGTACCTGTTGGGAAGCTACTTTTGTAATACAACAGAATGTTAAATGAGGCATCGTCACCCTGTTGGTGCATGATTTATGGGCTTCAGATGTGTCAGGGTTGTTTTGTAATCATTCCTGCGGGCTGCTGCTGGTTTCTTTACGAATTTATAAATTAGAATGACTCATTCGTAATCGTCAGCTTTTTGGAGACATAATGAAACTGGTAAAGACACAACATTCCGCCATCTGTTGTCTGGCTAATAAGGTTACCACTGAAAAATATTCATCAGACATGCATCCAAAAACTGTGCAAAACACATTTTACATTAAAAAAAAATTTAATTAATTAAATTACAGTGTTATGGATGGTTGCATCTAAGTTGTTATTGTTAACTAAAATGATTCAAATTTATTTCATTTATTTAAGCTTCATTTGAAATAAAGCTGAAACAAAATAAAATATAAATATTAGATAAAAAAAAATAAATGTTAGAAATGTTCCTTGGCAACTAACTGAAACAAATATGTTTAAGTTAAAAAATAACTAAAACTGAAGTAAATATTTAAGCTAAGTAAAAATAATAAAAAATTACACTAATAAAAAGTTGCAAAAGCACATAATAATGAGTAAAAACCTAAACTAAAATATTAAATTTAAAAAAAAAAATATATATATATATATATATATATATATATATATATATATATAAATAAGTCAAGTTGATTCAAATTATTAATAAATGCTGTAAAACAGTATAGAAAAAAATACTAAAATAACAATGTTCTAAGTATGACGCTTGGCATGTTGCCCAAGTATTTGATATTTTACATTTGGCTTGGATCCCTCCTTCACAGGAAAGCCATAGCATTTTTTTCTTCTTCATATTTTAACCTAAATCCGATTACAAAAAATTAAGTGCACACTTTTTTCTCAACGAACCACACAAATGGTATTATAGACCTTGAGTGACATGGTAAAGTTTTGTGCTTTAAAACAGAGGTGCCATTCCGGTCTCAGAGGCGGTGTCCTGCAGAGTTTAGCTCAGCTGCCTCAACACACCTGCCTGGAAGTTACCAGTATGCCTAGTAAGAGCTTGATTAGCTGGTTCAGGTGTGTTTAATTAGGGTTGGAACTAAACTCTGCAGGACATCGGCCCTCCAGGACCGAGTTTGGGCACCCCTGCTTTAAAGTAATACTATTGTGTGTTTAAATTGTTAACCCTTTGTATCCACCCACCTCCCTATGCTTCCTGTTTAGAAGAACTCTGCAGCATATCTGTTGTTTGATTTCATTCAATTCCATCTAATACACAGAGAAAAACAACTTAAAAACCCCTGAATCATTCGAAAGATGTTCACGAATGATACTAGAATACTTCATAACACAAAAAGGTCAGTCTAACCCTAAGAAAAAGTAAACAAGCAAGAGATAAACAAGGTAAAGGAGCCTTATTTTGCCCTGCCGTGTTTCTTAAATGTTGTTGAACCTGGTGCACTCATGCTGCACGCATGCAGGCACATAAATTCCTTTCCAGCAGGGGCCATTCAGGATTACTGACATTGTGATCAAAGACTGTGAGTTTGTTAAATCCTGAGAGGACCCGCTATGGTTGATGGTGCTGTGACCCTGTTTGAGGGCCCTTACCTGCATCAGCATGCTTCAATGGCCCCTATTGTTTTATAATATCAGGGCCATGTGGTCATTATGGTCTTGGGTGACTCAGCATGTAACAACACTGGATGTCTGAATGCCTCATGTAATATCTTTCCTCTGAGAGCAACCCAATTAGAGCCATACAGGAAGATGGTGGAAGATGGTGCAAATAAAGAGAAGGAAACGAAACAGCAAGAGGAGTGTGAATGAATCACATCTCTGTAACCTAAACCTCTCTGAGGTGCTTAACCTCCATATTAAGGATCCTGTATTAGCTCCAGAGAGGCGTGTTGCCATGGAGTGGGAAGATGCTGCTCTGCCTCCAAAGCTCATAGTAAAGCAATACAAAAAGCCAAAAGCAGAAAATAAAACAAAACCAAACACATAGGTCTCAAAACAGTATATTTCATCTGTTTAATGATGCTGCCTGACAAATGAGTCCTCAAGATCAAGCATAATTTTCAACTTAATGAAAATTGTATTTTCATAGCTTAAGTTATTATAAGTTCAATAAGCACGGATTACCATAAACACAGGGCAGCAGGTAACCACATCATTGCTGATATTCAGACCAACAGCATAATGCAGTGTAATATTGAATTTATACAACAATTAAAGGGATAGTTCACCCAAAACTGAAAATTTTGTCATCATTTACTCACCTTTGTGTCGTTCGAAACCTGTATGAGTTTCTCTCTTATGCTGAACATAAAAGAAGATATTTTGAAGAATGCTGGTAATAAAACAGTTACATCCAAAGTATTTATTTCCCTATATGGAAGTCAATGAGGACCAACAACTGTTTGGTTCTTCAAAATGTCTTTTTTTGTGTTCAAACTAAGAGAGAAATTTATACATGTTTGGAATAACATGAGGGTGAACAAATGATGACAAAATTTTCATTTTTGGGTGGACTATGACTTTAAACAAGAATATACTGAGTAACTCACTGTACATTCCAGACACAATATTGGCATTTATTTTTGAGATGTTGTTTCATTCCTGTATTGGTTTTTAATAATTCATTTTAATGAATGATCACATGACTCACCCACGCACTAAGTGGTGTTCAAAATAGCATACTAGCATACTACTTTTACTATTCCTGCCATATCCATGGGCCTGTCCCAGCTTGCACTTCACTCGTCTACTTACAGGACATATTTCCTGTATTTTACCCAAGTGTTCAAGTAGAACTTTTGATTATCTGATGGGACAAACTTACATAAAGTGGTGTAAAATTGCAAGTAAAGTTTTGACAAAGCTTTATTTATACATTTCGAGTTTCTATTCACTTTAAAATAAACTTCTAAATGTCTGTTCAGTAGCTTCTACCGAATTTGTGGTGCTTCTAATTAAATGATGAAAAGCAGTTGCAAATGTTTTACAAAATACACTCATCTCTAAAATGTGCAACACATTTATTTTACTTCCAAATTATATGTAATATCTCATTCATTTCACTTATACTGGAACGTTTTCTTCAACATTATGCAATTTTGGAGCACAAAACTGCAAGTGTGGGTATTGGGACAGGCCTATATTGTAGAGTAAGAGTTAAGTTAGCATGCTGTTAAAAATATAGCTACTTGCTTGTTTCGTTCCTGAATGAATCAGTGGTATTTTAACGAATCTGCTGAAAGAATGATTTGTTGACTCGCTCATAAAATCACTTGTGTCCACCAACTAGCATAATGACGTAAACAGAAAGCGTCACTGAAAATCCCCACAGCTAATTGACACTTTACACATTTCTAAGTTTCTAAGATGCGAAAGTCATCATAGTTGGGTAAACTTTTACAGTAGTGAAATTACTATGTGTTTTTTTTTGTGTTCTCGTGTATTCCAATAGCAAAAGAAAAAATCCACAATAGCATTTCTATGACTTTCCAAAAGATCGAGAGATTGATTATATTGGTCAGAAGAGAGAAAGATGTCAAATTTGTCATCACTCTGTCAACCATTGCATTAGAACACTAATACAATACATACTCAGCAGCATTAACCAGTTTAAGTATAACATTCTAAATTCTAAAAATGAAAATACAAAACACTTGTCTATTTATAATGTTAATAACTGTGAAAACATCATCACAGTCTATGAAAGGGGCTCATACACAAAATGACACAAACAGTGAAACGTCGTAGTGCTGTTGGGACATTGCTCAGCCAATCAAATTTGAGTAACAAACTGTTGTATAATACTATTTAGTGCTTCCTTTTCCACTGCACTCAAAATGACCAAAAATATGCCTTCGTTACAGTGCAAGGAAACAGGAAGCTTTCTTCATTTCCTCGATGAACACTAAAAGTTTTGTGGTTAACATGTGCAATCTTCATATTGCGAAATGTTGATTTCTCTGAAAGTGACAGGCTTTAAACTGAATCACCCTCTGAAGTGCAATCTAACCTGACACTTTGAATATTGATATGACAACAATGACACTTAGCAACACCACAGACTTCATTGCGGCATGTTTAATGTTCAGGCGTCGTCTCTCTAGGGGGTTCTTGTGCCTCATTGTCAGGCCTCTCAAATGGCAATATTAAGTAACAGTCATTGTTGGCGAGCTAGTGTTAAACAGTCGGCTGCCGTGTGGCAGTACGCTAGGCTGCTTGAATGGACCTTCCTGAAATAGGTGTGTGTGTGTGTGTGTGTGTGTGTGGTTAAAAGGGATTGGTTGCGTCTCCTAGGGACACTTTTGAATTATCATCAGATGCTATGAATCTCCCATCTGGTCAGAAACAGATAACCAATACAAGACCTAATTGTACAAAGCATTAACAAAACATAAAATGTAATTCTTGTGCAGCTAAGGATTTACTACAAGGATAAGCTATTGAAGTATTGTCCAGTATCATGCAAGCATGGCAAGAGCTCCAGTGGGTGGACACACTGCAGTCTCTGGAGTGTTTCTGTGGGTGGAAATGCTCTTCAGGCTCTGATCAGAGCACTAATCTGCCTGATTGTAGACAGACAGTCGTGTCAAATAGGACTCTAAGAATAACGTTCTCTGTTACAGACTCCTCAGAAGGGAACCGGGTTATCAAAGGAGAAAGAGGACTATTTTTGGCATCGAACTTTCTTCAGTGATTTGTCATAGTTGCTCTGATGAAACAGATGTCACTGCTAAAAGAATCAGAGAGATCAATGAGTTCATTATGAAAGCTTAAAAACGGCAGAATCAGTTTGTCACTGTAAATTTTTTTAGGGTTAAATACTTTTTGACCTCTATTACCCACAGACTTACATTGCGGGTGCATATCTGTCAGCGCATTTTTGTTTGTTTTGTTTTGTTTTGTTGGCTAACATGGCTCAGGCAGCCCCTGCTGGCAGATGCTGTGAATTACTAAAAATTAATTATTTTATATTATTAGTTTTTAAACTACCATTCAATTTTTTTTAAACATTTTTTAAATAAATGAATACTTTTATTCAGCAAAAAAAAAAAAAAAAAAAAAATTAAATTGATCAAAATTACAGAAAAGATATTGATGTCAGAAAAATGTATCAACTGTTTTGACAATAATAAATGTTTCTGGAGCACCAAAATTTTATATTAGAATGATTTCTGAAGGATCATGTGATACTGAAGACTGGAGTAATGATGCTGAAAATTCAGCTTTGCATCACAGGAATAATTACAAAATTTATTTATTTATTTAATAATTATTCCTGTGATGCAAATGTAAATATGTTATAGTATATATAAAAGATACAAAAGTTTAAAGTTTACTTTTACAGGCCTATTTTAAAAACATTAAAAAAACATTGACCCCAAACCTTTGAATCGTATATGATTGTAAGAAACATGTATGTAGCAAAGCTGACAGATTTTAAAGTTTTATCTAATTTATTGTCCATTTGCCTGTGCAAGACTAACATAGGCCTATATATTGACACTAGAGGAAGTCATCACCAAGCATGTCTGCCTTACTTATCTAAAAGCCTGATCAAGACCTTGAAAAGTCTCAGGGGTCAACCAGGGTGAAAATCAATGTTGAGCACATCCGATAAATCACTGTAATCAGGCATCTCTTTGAGGATACTTGGGGTGCCTTGTCAGACGGCTTTACAACTCACAAAAGCCTCAAGCGTGGATCAATACTGCACCTTTATCCGAATCTTAAGCAAGAGCCTAGGAGGAAATTGAAGGCAACCAAACTCTGGCAACAATAGATTCCATATAATCAGATGCTCTGCTGGTGTCATCCATTATCCTTTTTCCGTTCCTCCTCCATCGTATTTTTTGTTTTCTTCAAAGTCTCTGCAGGTAAAGTCAGACAGCAGACAGCTCTTGCCCCAGAGACACCACAGGCTGTGATACAGTCTAGAGCTCTGGGGTCCTTCCCCACTCCTCAGACACCTTCAAGCCCCTCATGTGGAGAGGACAGAGTCCTCGCTCCCCGCACCGCACTGCCTTTTGTCTTGCTGGTACAAACACCTCTTCAACATGTCTATATGTGAGTCTAGAAATAATGGTCCAGACTACCCAGATCCACTTTTCACAGAGATGAAAGGAGTCTTTGAAATGAAATAAGCCCCCCCAAAGCGCTGTGTGCATGCGTATGTGCGTTTCATCCTTCAAAAAACAGTGGGGCGTTCCTAACAATTACTTTTAATACGGGTGGAGTGGGGTTCAATTCACACAGATTATCTTTTTATCTACAGTTCACGGCGAGCCTTCAGCCTCTTCTCAGACACAAAAGAGATACAGACACACAGTGGAATCAATTATTTTAAGACTCAACCAAAGCAACTGAACAGAGTAGATGTGTGAGCTTCCACCCATTTCTCAAAAACTGCTTGTCAACAGTTTTTGCCAAGCACTTCAGTATCACCAAAAAGCTTTTATGCCTCTAGCATATTCTACTAAAGTATGTGAATGCAAATGCTACACAAACTCATTTTTGTGTGTGTGTTTCTCCACAAAAAAGAATCCTAGTCATTCAGAAATGCTGTCTGCCTTTGAATCAATTTGCACATTTTGATTGGCAACATCTGCTGGGCTGACGTCTTTGGGGGATCTGGGTTTTGGAAAAAGTACATGTTGTTGAAGTTAGTAAAAATAGCAGAAGTTATCAAAACAAATGAAACTGCTTACAACACTGTAATGAGTAGCATATTTTCTCTTTGCAACTTTATCTTTGCTAACTTTTACCATACATACTCTCTTCAAAACCCCGATCCCCAAAGAGCACATGGATGAAATGGATAAGGACATAATCTAATTCACAAATATTAAACCATTTAAAAATACATATTTGAGTGACTGATACAATCTTTTCATGGAATACTCTTGTTGGTTTATATTGAGTTCTAAATTTTATGTTTATTTTCATGATTTAAGGTAAATGATCCAGTGTTACTTTCAATATGGATATAAAGGTCACACAAAATGATATTCAAACTCACATTTGACCCTTTTTTAAGTTTTATTTTTGGCATTTTTGCCTATTTTTATTACAACAGGACAGGGTAGAGCTGACAGGAAGTGAAGTGGGAGAGAGAGAAGGAGGCGGACTCAGGAAAGGTCCTCAAATTGGGATTCAAACTCAGGACGCCTGAAGCGCAATGCGTCTGCGTGCTGCCCACAAGGCTATCATCGCCGACACATTAGACCTTTTTGACGTTAAATAAAGCACATAATCAATACCTGAGATAATCACTGTCATAGTTTTCATAGAAACAGAAAGGGGCTCTTAACACAAAACCATTTTTAAACTAAAACTGGAAAACTTTTTATGTATTTTGGCCATACAATTACATAGCAGCAACACATTAAGGCATTTTGGGGGCCTGAAAGTGCATACTTTTAAAAAAGGGTTTCAAAGTGCAAATTTTAAAAAGCATAGGCCTACTGTTCTTATCTCGGTGTAAACTACAAAAACATGAATTTGTGAAAATTACATTTTCAGTCTATACGAGTTGAAGCATAAGTGTTTAGGACACGGTGTAACGTGCGCTCCTGCATTGCTCTTGCAGTAACAAACCTCAGGACTCAAGGGGTGACAAAGTTACTGGAATGGCTCTGCCATTAAACCCCCCAAAAGTCTGAAAAAACAACTGGACTTAAGCTAACTTTCTTAGCTAGTCAATCTGCAAAAATTGCTCCACCATGAGAGTAATAAACCTTAATAAGATAACTGTCCATAAAAGAAGACATTTTATGGTTAATTTAGCTATAATGCAAGGCATAGTGATTCACCACAGGGAAAATAACTTGCATAGCTAGTAGCATCTGCGTTCACACAGGCTACTATCATACTGTGTGAAGTATGTTTAGGGCCTAAAATAACACTTCAGAACTCCGATTCAGAATTTTGAATGCACCCTCCCATTTTCTGAGACAACATCTGTGAAATAGGCAGCCAACTCTTACGTAGCACATCTGAGATAAATAGCATTGCACAGATTAGACGCTCCCCAAATGAAAAACAGGCGGAAATTAATACCAATTTGGGAGTGACTGAGGCGGAATTCATGGCACATGGTCAACATTCCCAGAGCAGCAGCAGCTGTAGCTGTTACTGTATGTTTAGCTTTGTAGAGGAATGATTAGCACCTTAGCTGCAGAGCTAAAAAAATGGCTGTTGTTAATTAGCTATGCAAAGGGATTCTCAGGACACGGGTTCCCTCTGTTGTCACGGGGCACTCGGCTGATGAGCCTGAACTAAATCTTTTCTGTCACACGTAAAACAGGATTTCATCTCCGTTTCTCTCTCTCCTTTCTTTGGCGGTAATGCAAACACAGTTAGCGCTGTACTCATTTAGACATGGGGGTGGTGAGAGCCAGACAAAAGTACCAGCGAATCAGCATCATGTCCTATTTAATAAACATCTGATTAATTTTACAGGATTGTGCTCGAGCCAGGACTGTTGGGTTCAGTATGTGGTGAACCAGAGAGGAAGAGGAGAGTGTCCCCTGCAGTTAAATCACAGTAACACAGGTCTGGACACACAATTGTGCCATAATTATCATCCTTAAGCTTAAAATGTCACAATAAAACACATTAAGGCATTTCTAAGTTGTCCATATTTGCATATTCTGTACTTGGCTGTGTATATAAGACCTTAAGGGCAGACTAAACTGCATCAATTTACTACTCCCTTCAAACCCTCTGTCAGTCAATGCAAATGTGCTGCCTAGTGCTTGGCTATCTTTAGTTATCACGTGTCTTCAGCTCTCTCTCTCTCTCTCTCTCTCTCTCAGACACACACAGACTACACTGCCGAAGAGCACAACACAGAGACACCAAATTACACAAATTAAAAAATTTAATAGACTAGGGATAGAAAACGGTGAACCTCGAACTAAATTTAAACTAGTCCATGCTTGCAACCAAGAGCTATCCTTAATATAACATGTAATACAAAATAATCCCAAGATGTTCAATCCATTCAAACTTTAAATGATTATAAATAAAGCTTGTTTTTTTATTAGATATTTACAGATCCATCAATACAGCTCAGAGACAAAATTAAGGAATGATATTTTCACCCAGCATACAAAAAGGACATTAAAAGGGTGGTTGTTTATTAATATATCAAGCCATGACAAGGTCTAAAACCTCTTTTTTAATTTTCCTGTAATAGCTATTGTTTTAATGAACACAGTTCTGAATCACACACTTATTTTTGTGATTCCAGAAGATAAAAAAGTTTGAAAACCAGCAGCTTTGTCTAATTACAGCAGAACATACTGGAACAAATATTACAGCTTATACAAAAGACCTTCATATATTGTGTTGGATAACTAGTGGTCTTTGATTCAAAAAGAAAAAGGATTTATCCATAGGCTTTCAAAATGTGAAGGACTACTTCTGTTCCACTACAGCCTTGCACAGCCTTGAGCTATTGGTTAATATTAGTTAGCATTGACCAGTAGTCCATTTTGAAGTTCCAGATTTTAAGAGCCCTCTATATATATATATATATATATATATATAAAATTTTTCTGGCTGCATAATGGTGTAGTTATGGCATCTAGTAAACAGAAACTACCTACTTAGGCTAAGCATCCAAACCTTGACCCCTTGTAGTCCGAAATCTGTGAGCTATGGGAACATTTTGATTGGATAGCCACTAACTAATGTTGTAACTCAACACTATGGGTTAGAAGTAGAGCTAAAACTAAGACACATTAAACTCCTTGTTATTTCACATCTGAGTGAACCGCTGGCTACACAAGTCTGCCATTAATCTGAAGAACACATCACCAATCAGCAGCGCTGGCCTTCAGCCAATCAGAGCCCAGCGTGAGTCAGAGCGTGACCAACACTCGATCCCGGACACCCATGGTGTTTATCTCTGAGCAGAAAGCAACTAGAAGACGAGTCATTGTGGACACTGTGTACCTTCACACTCACTTCATGCTCTCCCTCCTTTTCTTCACACACAAATGTGAACACAGACCCGTACAAAATACATATGGGGGACATTTCAGACACATTCCAATGATATAGATACCATCAGCACAGTGATGCCATATAAGAACCATTTTGGTTCCACAAAGAACCTCTCAGTGAACTTGCGTGTTAAGAACATTTCTAAATCTAAAGAATCTTGGAAAAGGAAAGGCTCCATCGATGTTAAAGGTTGTTCATGGAACCATAGATGTCATAAATTACCTTTATTTTTGAAAGTATACAATTAATAGACCATTTGCACTGAGAAAAGAGCATATCACACATGAGCATATCACATGACATACACACATGAGCATATCACACTCACTGTTGAACTTCCTGTGACGGGCCCGGGCCCTCCAGGGCCGTTCGCGGATCCAGTGCAGCTTTCGCGACAGTTCCATGGCTGTGCGCCAGATCGTGCCCACAGGACGTCATCGACCGGCATCAGCCCAAACTTTTCCTCTTGTCCCCCAAACATGAGCTCATATCCAAAGCAAACATCGGACCCTTTGAGGGTCTTGGTCCAGTTTTCAAAGTGGACTCTTTCCTCTCTCTCTGGCTGCGTATCTCTTGTCTCAACAAGTCTGTTTGCGTTGCCTGTGATCTATATTTTATGCATGAGTCAGGGGAACTCAACTCCCTCTGCAGCTCTGACACATAGTCGCCACTCAGCTTGTCTTGATCCAGGGAGCACCACCTATCCATGGCCTGTATCTGGGCACACACATTTACACACACACACACACAATTGAAACGTGACTCTAGTCGTCTTCAGACAAAAGATGGGATTGGATACAAGACAGGGAACATGCGCTATATCTTTGACTCCTTTGTGTACCTGAAAGGTGTATTTCGCTAATGTATTTCATTAGTGTCTGTGTGATCTAGCCCCTCACTCTCAAGTGTTGTTATTGTTACCTGTAACTAAAATTAATAAAAATCATTATCGGTAATTGAATTAAAGCTGAATAAAATGTTAATATTAGATGTAAAACTTAAAATTACAAAACTAAAATTATAAATGTATCCTTAGCAGCTAACTTAATTTGAGGTAGGCTACCAAAATGACAAAAAAAACAAACAATCATATGAAAACTAGAATTAAACTAAAAATTAAAAGAAAGTAATAAAGGCTAATTCAAAATAATTATAGATACCATAATAGCAGGCTATACAAATAATACTAAAATTACACTGTTCTTCACAGCCAGAGATCATGTTTCAGTAAAAAAAAAAAAAAAAGAGATCGATCGATTTGCTTCAAATAGCCTCGGCTTATTAAAAGACACTCTAAACAGAAACATGAGAGGCTTTCATGTAAAACACACTAATCATAATCCAGTCTAATTCAATTCAACCCAATTTGAAAAATCATTCAAAACTGTTTATTTCTGAGGGAATAAAGTAGTTGTAGTCCTATGTCTCCCTCTAGTGGTCTTCTCCAATACATAGACTGTGTGATGGCCTCTTCAAAAGTCACCAACACTTGGTTCTCAGGCTGTTCTGGTGTTTAAATGTGTTGCTAGGATGTTGCCTTTATGATATTCAAGTTGCATATTTTGAGATTTCATTCATGTGTGTAGCACGAATGTACTGGATCAGAAGTATGATCAATGGTTAAAGTGATCCTTGCCTTAGATTAAAAGCAAAAAAACAAAAAAACAAGTAAAATGACCAAAGGTTTCTTTTTGTCTTATGTTTATTGTCATAGTGTCTACAATTTATCATCTATGGAATAAATAAAAGAAACCAACAAACAGTTACATAGTCTCACATGAACATAAAACATAATGGAATGTAAAAAAGAGCATAGATTTATAACGCTAATTCTCAAAAGACTATATATAGAATATTTGAATGTTCTGCACATTATATTGATAATTTGGCCATATAAAATCACTACTGCTTTAAGGCACGTATAATAACCATACAGTACTTATGACATGAGGAAAAATGGATTGAATATTTATCACAGAACAAAAGTGAAGATTAACATTTAAATATTTTGTTTTGGTGACTAACACACAACCCTCTGCAAAACAGAGTTGGGTCAGAATTATATGTAATTAATAATTTCAGGGCGGAATATATTTTGGATAGACTTATATTTTGGATATGACTTTGGTCACTGTATTGGACAGAGGGATGAACTGTGCATGGACTCAAGTGCTGCAGTACAGAATACAAGAGCAATGGCAAGATGTACTGTTATTTAGCAGCTTTAAGACATTAAAGCTCTACTGCCATGAACATCTTAAGGCTTCTTAATTGCTGGTATTCACTGAACCAATTCTTTGGTCTATTATTCTAACGAGTCCATCAGATTAGGAATTGATGGACTCATTAGAAATCCTGAAAAATACCACATCTGACCGGCAGTTTTTAAAGTGATGTCTGTGTGTGCCAACAATCATACAAAATAAAATGATTTGGAAAAATCTGAAGTTATGATTGACCAAAACTGGCGAACACGTTAAGACCCTGACTCCCCTCTCGTAAACTCAAATTCTGCTGTTTTATATCATTACTGTCCATGTACGGAAAACATATTTCTGCACATACTGACAGTGCTCCCAAAAAACTGCTCTCTAAAATATTTATACAATTGCAGATTGTACCATCATGTTGTTGTTGTTTTTGTTTTTTTTTAATGGAGGATGCAGCATAGAAACTCCAGAAAAAAAGACATTTAAAAAAAATGGAAATACATTACTGAAATGTTGGTCACTAAAAACAACAGATCAGTATTTTTCTGGTCTGAACATCATAAAACACATGCTGTGCTTTGAACTATAGGACACACTAGATAAAAGAAAGAAATCTTTATATAAAGCTGAAATAAGGCTCACAGAATAACTTTCGAAACAAAGTGAGTTTCCCAACTGGAGTTATAACTGCACAAAACAAAACAAAAAATAGATATGGCTTTCAAGTTCGGAGTACCTATGAAACAATCCTTCATCTCTGTAAATAAAATTCATTCTCCAGCAAAAATGCATCTTGCACATCTCTGGAGATGCAACGTTTCAGTTAACAGGCCTAACAAAAGTTGATCATCTCTACTAGAAAGCCTCATACAAGACTGTTGTGATGAACAGCAGAAGCTCACAGAAGGACAAATAAAATAAACGTTTATGAATAAAACAAGGAGGTAAACCTGATTTCAATAAAACAACATTCACAACAGTCTTTAATTGAATGGTCCACTGTGTTGTGTCCACTGGACTGAACTTGATGTTCAAAACACAGTCACAGGTCTGAGGGATCAGAGGCACAGGGTGTGTGTACTTGTGTGTTCAGCCGTTTACTCGGCTGAATATTTCAATCCTAATCTCCGTCTCTATCCATTGCTCCATTTCATGCACGCTCAAAGACTGGAAGGTGCAGACGTGCGGTTCTGGCTTGAGTGTTGGCTTAGTCTCAAAGAAGTCTGGGTAATCCGGCTTCTTTGGTTTAGCTTCCTTTAGAGCCGATGTTTATTCTTTTTTGTGATCCTCGGGCGGATTGTCCAGATCCAAACCGGGGTCTGCCACGCAGCAATAACACAGCTTCTGTGCTTCTAATGAAACTGTGTCTGAAAAAATAAAAAGATTAAAGATCAGTACTGCATGTGAAAATCATTCAGAATATTAAATTTTTGGCTTACTTGAAAACATCTTAACTGGTCCATATGTCAAAGATCAAAATGGTATTGATTAACTAGCCTGCTCTAAAAACTTGAGGCTGAAGTTGTTGTTTTTTATGACGATGATTCTAATTCAAACAATTAACATTTCTAAAAGCATAGTGCCACTTTACATTACATGTCCATTTTATACATAATGAATAAAGCTGTCAATTTAATTAATTTAGTAAAAATAAGTATATAAAAAAAACAATATTAAAATAACATTCATTTTAAATAAAAACACGAGCGTTGAAGTAACATTACAAATAATGCAACTCAGATTACTTTTCCAAGTAAATAGTAAAGTAACGCATTACTTTTAAATTCACAAGAAAATATCAGTTATTTTTTCAAATAAGTAAAGTAAGTTACTTTATTTTACCATTTATTTACTGACAGCTCTCCTGTCCCATATTGAGAGAATTTGGGAGTGAGGTGCAGAGAAAGAGGCACTTCCTTCAGCCTGAGGCTTATTCATTTCACTTATGGTGTGAAAGGGCCTTTACAGTTGCCAAAAATATAACTTTTGAGTTTTTTGTTATTAAAAATGAATAAGCAAGCCCTGCTCATGTGACAAAAAGTAAAGCAAAAGTAACAATGCATTACTTTCCATAAAAAGTAACTAAGTAATGAAATTTGTTACTTTTTATGGAGGTACACAATATTGTAATGGATTACTTTTAAAAATAACTTTTCTCAACACTGACAATGATGATAATAAGAGATTGCAGAGATATTGTTATATGGTTGCTAGGGTGTTCCAGGTCGTTGCTAGGTGGTTGTTTACAGGGCTCAGACCAAAGAACCCACACCCGAGTTTCTGTGACATTCTTTCCCTAATAGTCTGAATTAAGCACATTAGCTGAGTTTTATTACTCAATACAACTGCATCATAAATGCTGTAATGTAAAGTATGACCAAAAATCAATCGAAAATGACTGAAATCTCTAACGTACTCCAGATTCATGGAAGCCTATTTCAGTATAAGAACAGTGGTCTCAGATGGATGAAAACAGTGAAGTCATTGTTCATAGTAAAGCAATTTGCACAGCAGTACATATGGATCATTGTATGCTCACAATACTCCTGTTTCATAACAGCGAATTCATCTTGGGCTCAAATTTATTACACATCTCCATAATTATGTAAATATGCAACAAAACCCCTAGAAGGCAAACAGAACCTGGGTGTCGCACATAGGAGAATGTTTCCAAGTAAAAACACTTCCTACAGCAGAAACCAGAGCTGTGCAGATACCGCAGGTGCCCAGCTGAATTAATACAAATGAGACAAAAGAGACGAGAGGCTCTTGTGTGTTTGTGTGCTCACTCACCGAGCATGTGTCCCAGAAAGGCGGGTCTGGAGCTGGGCGGGAGGTGCACACATATGTAATACACAGGAGCCCCAGAGAGAGCGACAATGATTCCCACCAGAGAGTTTATAGTGTCACTGTAGAGCGGTACAACCACCAGAAACACACTGCACAGGCAGTACACTATAGGGAAGAACAGACTCAACTACACAGAAACAAACACACACACAAACATACAGAGTCAATTAAGCACATAATAAACCAGGGCAATAACAAAACAAAAATGTCAACTTTGTTGCAAGTATTGAATATATGACATTGGTTATTATCTGAGTATTTTAAGGCACCATAAATGCGCTCCTGATATAAAGGCTGTTCTATAAGATAACAAACATTATCTTTCTTTCTAAGATACTTTATCTTGACTAAGTATCACACATATCCTTCAGAGACAGACAGATATAGAGATAGAGAGGAAGAAAGAGAGAGAGAAAGCCCTTTTGTCAGCAGCTTTGGTTCCAGTACTTTTCCCATTATTATATCCCATAGGAATTAAATAAAATCTTTGAAACCAACCAGCTACAGTATAAGAGAATTCACATGGCTTTAACGAGGGAAAGAGCATTGTGAATGACAAATCAAAATAACAACAACAGATAAATATAAAGCTATCCAATTAAAGATGTTGATTATGTACATAGAAACAACATATTTTACATTTAATTGCATATATATACATATATAGTAGTAGTTTGAGAGACTACTGAAACATGCACTAAAGTGTCTTTCTGGCTCGATTTGCTTGTCACGATTCTCTGGTGGAGATTTTCTCTACAGAATCATGGGTAATGTAGTTTTTTTTAAAGCATGTACAACCAGTGGTGTAGTCTAGTTTTTTGTAGTGGGTATACTCTGATTTTTCCTGCAGCCTCATAGCTGCTCACCGTCCCAAAGCGATAACCCATAAGCACCACCACACTCACTCATACAATATGCATCTACATGTAACTGAGAGCATTCTGAAAGACTGCTTAAGTGATATCAACATGTCAATTTATTATAAGCAACAGAAGACTTTAACAGCCAATGACATTTACAGCTGGGGAGACTGGACTGATTTTCTACTGTTTAGTGTTAATCATTTAACTCAGCCAGTTACATTTATCTTAAGAATATGGTCCCTTGGAGCACAGGTTTTTATCAGCTGGCAATTTTCAATGCACATTTAAGAGTGCCTGTTCTAAATTCTCCAGCCTGACTTTCAGTCCACAAGGCTGGTCTGGAGTTCTCATTTCTCTCATCATATGAATCAAGGAGAAAAAAACATTGTATTCAGTTTAACTGCTGTACACAGACACTCACATACACAGTATCTGTGTTATCTCTCCCCTTCTCCCACATTCACTGATCCACCACACTAATGTTACTGAAGTTATTAGCTAGTTATGTTGGCTTGAGAAAGCCAACATACTGTTATACTATTTAAAAGTCGTATTATTCTTCTGAGACTGTAATTTTCAACTGTACTATATATCCTCCTAGGGCTTTAATGCTACAGGCACTAAACTCATCAAGAGACCTTGGACCTGATCTGTAGTTCGTTTCTATATCTTTTCTAACTGTTGAGACTTACAGTTTTCGTATAAATAATTATCAAAAATCAAAGATTTCCCATAGACTTGCATTGGCTGAGCAAAAATGCCCTCTCTAGAGGACAACTGCAGTCCACTAGAGGGAGCCACAGGATAAGAAATCTTTTAACTCCCCTTATTTACTTTCGTTTTCAGTCAGTTAAATTTACAAATAATTGCATACTTTTCCTTTATGCTGCCAAGCAAAGCTAACATATTTGATCATGACCAGGTCAGGTAATGACTATCAGAGGCAAGCGTGAAAGACGCTTGGGACAGTTGACTGATCTGTCACTGCTCTGATGGGGCCACTGATGCGTCCTCACGAAACTTTAACATTTGCACGTTTTTTTAAGCCTTGCCAATTAAAACATTCAAGCGATTCGTGTCATCTGCTGCAGCTGAAGCAGCAGCAGCTTCAGAGGCAGACTTACAAAAACACTGAAAGAGTGTAGTTTGAGTTTGCTTTTGTTTCATATCTCCTTTAGTGATTCACTTTCAATGCTGCGCAAGAGTTGCGCAATAGCACTGGTCATCAACAGAAACACGGCGTGATTTTCAAAAAGTTGGTGCTTTGCAACACAGACGGGGTGAATTTATGAATGAACATGTGAAAGTTATGTTACAGAACGATGTTGTTACGTATCTTCAAGCTTTTTTAAGTGGGTATACGGAAATCCTTGACCTATTGAAATCCTAGTGGGTATACGGCGTATACCTGCATATCACCTAGACTACATCACTGTGTACAACTGATTAACAACCTCGTAGCTCAGGTCTTCAAGTTTACAAGTAATTCTTAAAGGGGTCATATGATGCGATTTCTTGTTTTCCTTTTCTTTAGAGTGTTATGTAGCTGTTTATGCATGTATAGGATCTGCAGAGTTACAAAGCTCAAAGTCTCCCACAAAAGCTTTTATTCTATCTAAAAGTGAAGGCTGATCCAGACTGGGCTAAAACGCCTCATTCAAACATTTGGATAATGCCACCCAAATGTGCACGCAAAGAAAGGCGGCGTGGTTTCAGTAACCGCAGTAGTGTTGATGCAGCCATGTCAGGAGATGCTGTGTGTTTCTATGTGAAAGCCCTCCGAAAGTAGATGCAATTAGGAATCATTGGTTAAGATTTGTTTACAATAGAACAGCACAACCCAAATGTTCGAATTGGTGCAATGCATTTTATGGACGACAGTTTCGCGAACCTAGGAGAGTACAAGGCTGGCTGTGCACAAAGGCCATTCCTAAAAAAAAAAAAAGGAAAAAAAAGGACAATTCAACTTAAGTGACAATCTGGGCACTTCAATCAGCGATCAGGCATGTGTTTGAAGTTAGTTTAAGTGACATACTGACTGTTCAAATGCGGAGTTTTGCGCAGTGTAGAGTAGCGCATTGTGTTTGTGTGTGTGTGTATGTGTGTGAGGAGAACAGGGTCACATCACAGTTGAGTGTACAGCCCGTCAGAAATCATAGCACATAAGCTGTCTTAACCGCGGCTTGTGTACTGCAAATACATACGAGCATCATCACTGTGTCTGTCATGCGACTCTGTTCCCCTTTCCGGCTTGAACTGATTGTAAAACTAATGACATTATTAACTGTCTTTATATTTACTTTGAAAGCTGAAGCTCGCGATTATGGTAAGGGGCGTTACATTTCTGATGCGCGCTTGTGGTGTTCGGCCAATCACAATGAATTGTGTCAGCTTGCCAATCAGAGCACACTGTGCTTGTCGGAAGGAGGGGCTTTGTAGAAAACGACGCGTTTGAGAGAGGCGGGGCATAGAGGAACTATAATCATGTACAGTATTTGAAAAACAATGTGTTTCTTGAACATTAAAGCATGTCAACATATTCTGTTACATCAAATACCCAAAATAAT
The DNA here is from genome assembly GCA_021397915.2 of Tor tambroides. Lineage (NCBI taxonomy): Eukaryota > Metazoa > Chordata > Actinopteri > Cypriniformes > Cyprinidae > Tor > Tor tambroides. The sequence goes on from JAFVLL020026087.1 coordinate 79,083, forward strand.
GATCTTTAAAAATAGCATCATATGACCCCTTTAAAGGGTTAGTTCAGCCAAAAATTAAAATTCTGTCATTAATTACTCACCCTCACGCCATTTCAAACACGTAACACCGTGTCCTAACTACACGCGATGCGACAAGATTCCAGCGACAAACAATTTGGCTGTCCACACCAGAGGTGACACAGCAATGCGACACCACAGAATCAGACAATTTTTAACACTAAATAAAGCACATAATCAGTACCTGAAATTACTGTAATATAGTTTGTATCTTCTTGTTCCAGCCGCGACGTCACAGAAATAGAAACCGTTTCTAAAACAGAAATTTCACGTGTTGCTGTTGGGGATGGTCAGGACAAAACCTCTGATTAAAATGGAAAAGATACCTTTTATTGTGTGCCATGGCGTTGCGTGTAATTAGGACATAGTGTAAGACCTTCGTTCATCTTCGGAACACAAATTAAGATATTTTTGATGACATCTGAGAGCTTTCTGATCATGCATAGACAGCAACGCAACTGACACGTTCAAGGCCCAGAAAGGTAGTAAGGACCACTGATGTCACATGGACTATTTTAACAATGTCCTTACTACCTTTCTGGGTCTTGAACACGGTAGTTGCATTGCTGTCTATGGAGGGTCAGAAAGCTCTTGGATTTCATCCAAAACATCTTCATTTGTGTTCCAAAGATGAAAGAAGGTCTTACAGGTTTGGAACGACATGAGGGTGAGTAATTAATGACAGAATTTTCATTTTTGGGTGAACTATCCCTTTAAATATCAAGTCTACCATTGAGAAAATGAACTGTGAGTTGAAAATCTCCTTTACATGAGGTATGCTAGTACTAGGAGTGTGTACATGGAGACAATTCAGAATCAGTCGATTCTAATGGTTAGGATTACACAGGTAGTGGTTATTAGCACAGTAGTTCAGGTTTTGGGAGGTTTGGTTTTGTAACAGAGGTATTGACTTACCTTAACAGGACGGGGCAGGTCAGGTGCTTTGATGCGCAGATAGATCTGACTGCCTATAGAAAGGCCGATGAACAGCCAGTAATTAAAACTGAAGTAATTAATTAACTGGAACACGTCTTTCACGCAGAGAAATATGAGTGACATGCCACCCTGTGGGAGGAGGGTAAAAAGTAGATCATACAGACTCAAGCATCCTGTTTTTAGTATACAACGTGGAAATTCTAGATTTTCTACATAGTACAGGCATGTCTCAGCCTGCTTACTCACATTAAACAGCAGGGCTGGGATTGGTGTGTAGCGTTTGACGTGGATCATACAGAGGACATTGGGTAAATGGCCCTCACGCGAACCCACAAAGAACAGCCTAAAAGGAAAAAAAAGGATTTGCTAAGAAACTGTATTCCTGCCACCATGCATTTCAGAACTCAGAACAATCTTTACCTGGAGGCAGCGATGATAGAGGAGTTTAAACCTCCATAACAGGAGATGGCCACAGACAGCGGGATGAGCCAGCTAGCATATCCAAGCACATAGTCAGCAAATGTCTGTGTTAGACATAAAAGCAAAAGTGGGGTTTTTTTTCCCCATTATGACCAATAACCAATAAATGGCTGATACTCTATACTAGTTTGTCTAAATAATTTTAAAAACTTAAACACACAAACGAGCTAATTTAAATGCTACAAGTGAATTTAGAGATCACAACATAACACAATGTACAGTATGAAAAATAGATATCCATTTTGTTTTGATTATATTTTAACACTA
>JAFVLL020026087.1:80922-143422 GCA_021397915.2 Tor tambroides
AAGAAGTGCAACCAACACCAGGGAAGGCAGTTTTTGTCAGAGCCCTTGTTATTCTTAATTTTGACATGAATTTTCATTTTTACACCAGACATATACATCGGTTCAAAATATCGGTTATCGCTCTACATGGTATGAAATAATTGGTATCGGCATCGGCCCTGAAAAACACATATCGGTCAACCCCTAGTTAGGCTGTAAATTTAACATCCCCTAAAGCTAAAATACTAAGCCATGCTAGAAAACAAACAGAGACACATACATCTTATGGCCAAATCCTTTTGATTCTTCTGATAGTCAAAGACAGGCGTTTATACTTAAGCCATGGACATGAATATCACATGATCAAAAACACTTCAGTTAATTTATTACTTAACCATATTTGAACAAGAATGTGTGTTCAGCAGGATCATTTGGCCCAACTTTGGCATTAATGGATGATTTATTTCATATTTAATCCACAGACTTCAGACTGCAGAGCACTTGACTGTTATCTAACAGCAAATACTAAAATGTCACACTATTTTCGTCTTCATTGTGTCTGTCAGGAGGCCTGAATTACACTTGACCACTGATAACCTCTTAAAGACACATGAAGAGTTTGTAATCTCAACTTCATGCGGGGCAGTCGTGGCCTAATGGATAGAGAGTTGGACTTGTAACCCGAAAGTCGTGGGTTCAAGTCTCAGGTCCGGCAGGGATTGTAGGTGTGGGGATTGAATAACCAGCACTCTCTCCACCCTCAATACCACGACTGAGGTGAGACCCTTGAGCAAGGCACCAAACCCTCAACTGCTCCCCGGGCGCCGCAGCATTGGCTGCCCACTGCTCCAGGTGTATGTTCACTACTGTGTGCATGCACTTGGATGGGTTAAATGCAGAGGAAAAATTCCGAGTATGGGTCACCATACTTGGCCACACACCACTCCCCCCCCAATATCCATCTGAGCATGCTGGAAATGTCACTGTGTGAAATGTCTGTTCATTATTCAACTTCTATTAAATCAAAATGACAATAACCATTCTTTCAAAAAAACACAGTGGAGAATGATAATAGAGAGAAAAAGCTTTTTTTTTTTTTAAATAATTTTGTGGTTTTTCAACTATAGTCCATACTCTGGTTAAGCCTTTATTCAGAAAAAGACTATTGAAATATTCCTGTATACATGCTAATCAGCGTATTAAATTAATAAGTTAATACATGCATATCCATTTCCCATTATTCTCTTGTGTAAATAATAGAGATTCATTCATTTTTAGTAATTCTGCAGGGTAATTTAATCAGCTCATTAATTCTCATTCATGTTTTGGACAGCAATAGGGATAGTTCTGAGTGATATGTGGATGTTTTGGTGTAATACTGAGCCATATTTACAAAGCAGCAAAGAGAGCACAGGGGCAAGGCAAAACTAGAGACAGAATGATGAACATTTTATATGTGGAGACAGGAGCTTGAGGCCTAGGTGGAAAAAAAAAAACTGTGTGAGAGTATCTGAGGATAACACAGCTGGCTAAAAACCCAACACAAACCCAGATCAAATGTCAAAAGTGATATGATGTGCAGCAAAAAACCCTCTCCCTGTGCCACAGCAGGTTAAAAATGCAATACCTTTCAGTTTACAGTTCGCGTTAATAGAAGAGAGAACACATTTACTTAGAGGCTGTCAAATGTAGGAAACTCGTTAGGGGAGGGCTTTTGTATAATCGCATATTTTGCTGTCATACTTCTAAGAAAGACGATACTTCACTCAACCTCATACTGTTCCATTGTCTTCAGTCTTCAGTCCAAAAAAAAAGAATGTTTTGGAAAATTTATTGGACATGTGACTATTTTAAGAGTTGGCGATTTCATATGAATTTGTACAATCTGTTTAGTCTAAAAGTGTACAGTTTTCTGATAAAAACTTGTATTAAGACCTCATTATACTTCAAGCAAAATCAAAGTACACTGGTGGTATGACATATCAAACAAAATCAGGCCATTCATTTGGGAGTCTGAAACCGCTTGCCAAAGCAAACTTTCCAAACTTTCTGTTTTTCTCACTTCAGTCATTTTTGTTGTGTGTTTATTTTGTTCAGAGGAAAGCATGCAGAACATAATACAAATTCATCTAAACGCCACCCTCAGCATACCACTACCCAGGCATTTTCAACTTATCTTACCTCTAAAGAAAGAACGAATGTGACTATATAAGTCTGTGACTATTAGGGGTGGCACGGTTCGCGGAAAAAGACCGAACTGTACGGTTCTCCACACACGGTTCGGCACGCGCTAGGACCGCGGTTCAACTTAAATCTGACAACGCATCTGCAATATGCAATATGGTAACACGTAAAAAAAACAAAAACAAAAAAACAGGGTTCGGCTAATGTATGCTTCTGTTGATGGATGCGAATTGTGGCTTCCCAGTACATTACAACAACAGCGATGAAAAAAAAAAAGTGGACAAACCATTCACTCTTGTTCAATGCGAGTGCCGTATGCTGGATTATGAGCATTTATTCCGTCATCACCCGGGTGCTGATAGCGCGCGCGCACAGGTGAGACCTGAACAGCACACGTTGATATCTGTGTTTAAACTAAAGTCATGTAAGCTTTGCCAGTTTAAACATTTAAGAGCCAGAGGATATTTTATTTGTATCTTTACTCTATTGTATTTATTTATGCTGTTGCTTGTAGTTAAATAGATTATTCTTATTTCCTTTATTTTTATTTGACACTGACAGTATAGTTTTTCCCTAAACATACCGAACCGTACCGAAATCATGACTCTAATACCGTGATACAAACCGAACCGTGAAAAAGCTGAACCGTCCCACCCCTAGTGACTATATAAGTCATGAAGATCAACCCCTAACCAAATCCCCAATCGTAGCCCTCAGTGGGGCGTAAGTAAATGTACGAATGAGATTCGTCACCAATTCTCTTTGTGATTGACACTGGCAAACTCCAAAAAAAATAAATAAAATAAAATAAAATAAAATATATAAAAGTATCACAAAACTCAGTCTATATGCCTTTTTTGTAAATATATGTATTTTTCCGCTATATTCCAAGTCTTCTAAATCTATCTGACAGTTCTGTGTGAGAAAACGCCTAAAAACAAGACATTATTTTATGAAAATCACTGACGTCACCGATGTCAAACCTGCCCAAAAATGTCACTTTATGAAAATGAGTAGCTTGGACATGCTACAAAATATCTTATTTTGTATTCTTAAGAAGAAAGAAAATAAAATGGGTTTGGAATGACACAAGGGTGAGTAAATGATTTTTCATTTTTAGGTTAACTATCCCTTTAAACAATGGCACTGCAAGGAACAGCTGTCCCAAAATAACATGCATATTCTAAGTTCAACAGTTAATGTGGATTGTCACTGAGGGGCTATGCCAATCTCCTACATTTGTTAAGCCACTGAACTAAGTTTCACTTGATTTGGTCTCTCTTTGTTCAGCCATCGCTGACCAGTACCACACAAATAAGACATGGCTCAAGCTGAAACCAAATCTTTTAGCTTTCGAAAATAGGAAATGAACTGAATTAATAAAGCTGTCACTGACCCATGCTGACACGTCACTGGACGCAGACACTTGCAGGTGAATTTCAAAAATGATTCAGCAGTTCAGCCACAGATCATTGTGAATGTGTGTGTGTGTGTATCCAAGATGCATGAGAAAGACAAGAACAGAGATGGAGAAAGACAGTTGCCTCTTCATTTCTGTCTCTCCTGCACTCTGCCAACTGGACATAACTAGAACATTGCTAAAAAAAGACACCAACATTTTGACTTGTGCCAGGCATTATGCAGATGAAACATTGAAACAGTTTTTTGTTTTGAAGATTGAAAAGACATTTTAAATTAAAGATGACATGTGGCTTTCAGCTTCAAAGCATCTAAGTAAGAAAGAAAACACTCTTGATGCACAACCCTTACAGAACGAAGATTAAACTATGTCCTAAAAATACACGAAAAATTAAGATGAAAAAATATTATAATCAGAGGTTTGGTGTGGTGCATTTAGGTCAGGCAAAAAGCCATATCCTGAATTAATGGTGCTCGCTAAGGCAAATATCATAAACACTACATACTAAGGGTGTAAAACTGAAAAAAAGCAAAACCTTAACCCTACTAAACTTTAGTGTAACTTACTAGTTTGTGCTATGGACAGAAATGATACCTCGATTTTGCAAACTGTTGAATAATATTAAATAAGATTTATGCTTTTTGCCAGACAGACAATAAAATAGGTAAACAAACCTTATCGATTAACATTGAGGGGAAAACTCTAGTAATTTTCCAGGCAGGTCAGTTTTTACTCAGGCATTTTCAGTTATATAATGTAAAAATATAGTTGGCTATATATAAAATCAGCTAGTTTATGAGGGTGCTTTCCCGTTATCTGCAGTGCTTCTGGGTTGACATGAGGCTGTTGACTTCATCCCTGCTAAAGCACAGCTGTATGTCAGGACAGACCCCGAGGAGGACAGCACCCTTTAAAAGGCATAAGGATTTGGCTTTTCAAAGCAGATTACATGTCACAGCTGACAAAATCTAAAAAACAGACATCATCTGAGGGAGAATTTGTCATACATGACAACATCCAAGGACCTCAATTCAATCAGCCAATGACATTTCAGAAAGAATCCACCACAACCAATCAGATTCCTGCACACTTTCTAACTGCTATGCAAACAGACAAGGAAAAACAAAAACACTGAGTTTATGTTTAAAGGATAAACCACCGTAATACTAATCACAGGGTTGAGAGATTGTGATTTTGTCGCTACGCAATAACTGTCTGCAAAACGAATGTACGCGGGGTGTCCTCAGTGTGGTCAAATTCAAACAGACTGTTAATCAGGGGGGATTATGGGATTGCATCCCCACTGATGAGAGCTAAAAGCACATATCATCTGTTCAGGTAGAGAGAGAGTGAAGAAGAGAAGATGCCAAGTCATTCAGCTTGCCTTTCTCTAGAAACTGAACAAAACAAAAGCTCCGTTCCAAATCCTAGCCAACTGCCTACCTAGTCAGCATTTTTAAGGCACCACAGATAGCCACACTCCTAATGTAATGATGTTCCAAAAATGGCAATATTACACTCACTACGTTTAAAATAACAAATTTGGACAATTTTGAAGGCAGCAGCACATGTACCATTTGCAGATGAGGTAATGCACAGCATCAAAAGATGGATGACGAGTCAAGAGAAATACCAATGACAACCGTACATAAAATTCTATTCTTTATGCTGCACATTAGGGCTATAAAATACAGCAAATGCATAAATCGCAATATGCATATTGCAACAGCTTGCAATAACTGATTGATTTTAGAAACGCAAGACATCACATCATATGCTGCATTATTTAGCATCACATTTTTCTTCAATATCATGCAGCAAATAATTCAGCTTAGAAGATAGCTGCCTATGTAGGTGGTTCACTAGGTTTTGGAACAAAGTTAAACTACCAAGAGGTGCATTTCCCAAAAGCATCGTTAGCCAACTATGGTAGTAAGTTCCTTCGTTACCAACATAGTTCAACGATTCGGTGTTTCCCGAAACCATAGTTCAAATGAACAATCGCATTCAGTGCCGCAAACTTACACGGTTGGAACTGCAGTTCTCGACCTGTGGTTAGAAGCATAGTTTCTTATTAGTAAGACATATGGGCTTAAATAAATTATGCTCTTGGGCACAATAAGCAAGCTAACATGCAGTACAATCTATATCTTCCATTCTAACTAAATATAGATGCATTTTAAACTATGTATTTTTACGTGTCCTCAATAAGCGCCGTTTTTGAAGAGTGCGCATGTGCAAAAAATGGCTTAAGGAAACCTCGGAGTATGACGAAAGAGGGAACCCATGATAAATCAAACATCAAATAAAGCAAAAAGACAGGGAACAAAACATAGTAAATTAGTCATCAGGTGCCATGTTCAGTACCGCAGCATCTATTTAGAGATCTCTAATCAGTTAAATAGCAGTAGTTATTACTCCACCACATGCGTATGATGTCATTAACAATGGCCCTATACTGTTGAACTAATGTGGTTCAAACGATGGAGATGCGTGTTCGGGAAACAGTCGTCACAAGCCAGCAAATTCGTTTCCACAGCATGCATCGTACTATGCTGGTTAATCAGCGAGTTACGTCGTTGTACAGGAAACGCACCCCAAATGTCTGAAACATAAAGCAATATCAATGATAAAGTAAATGAGAATAACAGTAGTGCACACCATTATAAACCTGGTTATTTACATTACATTTAGTCATTTAGCAGACGCTTTTATCCAAAGCGACGTACAAATGAGGACAATTGAAGCAATCAAAATCAACAAAAGAGCAACAACATGCAAGTGCTATGACAAGTTTCGGTTAGCCTAACGCAGTACACATAGCAAGGTTTTTTTTGTTTTGTTTTTTTATAAAGAAACAAGTAGATAGAATAGGAAAAAAGAAAGCTAGTGTTAGTTTTTAAAGAAAAAACTAGCAATTAGAGAACAAATATGCAATTGATAGAGAGTCAAGGGTGTGTTTTTTTTAAATAAAAAGAAGACAGATAAAATAGAATTAGAATAGAGAGTGCTAGAGTTAGAGGGTTAAATAAAGATGGAAGAGATGTGTTTTTAGCCGTTTCTTGAAGATGGTTAAGGATTCAGCTGCTCAGATTGAGTTGGGCAGGTCATTCCACCAGGTGGGAACAGTTAATGAAAAAGTCTGTGAAAGTGATTTTGTGCCTCTTTGGGATGGTTATGCACTGTTAAGTAAATTCAAATGCTGTAGCAGCCACACAAACTTTACACTTGATGTATGTGATTTTATCATCATCACATGTACTTGTTAACATTAGAAGAAGCAATATATTCACAGGGAGTGCTGTTTAATTGTTACTGGATGAGTTTTAGCTGACAGCAAAGAGCATATGTCAGTGGAGACTGATTCTATAGTAACACTGACGCTCTGCCGGCCTCTTGCTGACTGCGTTAATTTGATTTAGCTCCCTTTACGGCCGTGACGCGAGGCAAAACCACTCACTGCCCCCTGTCATACTCACAAAGTGACAGTAGATAAAACCCAGACCTCTTCCATCCCGCTTTCTCCACCTACTAAAAAGATCCTAAGATCTCTCTTTCATCAACAAATTCTTTTCTACCTCCTCTTTTTCTTAAAATACCCCTCCACAGGCCCTAGGGGTCAGACTTTGTGACTGGGATTTGTCTGTACAAGATCACTGGAGAGAGAGCCTTTCAAACACACATGAACCTCATAAGCTCGATTATATCACTGTCAGTGAATTGCAGCTCAATACAAATCAAGATACATCTTCATGTGGACAAACGAAAGCCAGTTCACATTACCAAAATCAAGTTGGCTAGTGAGACGACAGTCTAACTCTACAGTCAGCCAAGTGGCTTAGCAATGGTTGAAGGCCTCCTGAGTAGGATCATACACTGATGACCACCAAGAGAGGAAATTTCAATGATTATCAGCTGTGAAAACGTAAACCAGTAAAGCCTAAAGAAAAACACCGGGACTAAAGATTATTGTAAACAGCTTAACAGCAACTCACAGAGCTGATGTGCTCATAGTCGTTCCAGAGAACTAAGATTGGATGTTTTTGAAGAGCCTGCAGTGAAGCGGCCTCATCTTACTGAACGCCTGCCAAGTTTCACTGAGCTTTTCCTTATCCAGCGAAATTCACGAATAAGAAATAACATGCTCTGCTGAAGTCACAAACTTTGCCCTCAGCTTTACCCTCAAAATCCAAACATCTCAATTTTTTATGATAGAGAATAAATATGCACGTAAGAGCATCAACAAAAATTATCCTCACTGTTGAGAATTTAGAAAAGAATCAAGGACTGTCTGGATTGTCATAATGGCCCATTGTATCAAATAATAAGCCATAAATGTACTGTATTCCAACAAACAATGTTGCCTGGCTCAAATAATTGCAACCCACTGGCTCAGCAGACTGAGATAAAACTGATTAACTGCTGAATCTTTGCTTAGAAATGTCAAACAGAGAACAGTTAGCAGAATGTGATCTAATATGCACTACATGAGAAACATTTTTGAGAGGCTGAGATTGAAGAGATAAGAGTAGTAAAAAGGGCTGGGAGTTGGAGTGATAGGGAGGGGAAAGGTGGGTTTATTCAGTGAAAAAACTTAAGATATGAAGTTCCGAGAAATGCTCATTTATCACTGCTTTGGCAGCTCTAGGCTCTAACACCCCCCTCCAACAGAGCGTAACTGTGACCACCCACTTTTTCAGTGGTCTTGGTTGCGGAAACATTTTTCTCATTCATTTTCTCGGGAGGAATTTCAATAAAGTCTTCATTAAAGAGTTCTAATTTCTCAACCAAAACGACCAGCTCTGAGATAAATTACAAAAGTACAAACTTTGATCCAAAGCAAAAAAAATAAATAAAATAAAATAAAAAAATTATTATTATTATTATTATATATGATTCTCTCTCTCTCTAAGCATCGAAGAATATTTTATGTTTATTGTACAATATTCAGATATATACAACTACCTTAAATCACTGTCATGTTAGCTTCCAATAAAAAAAAGTAACCTCAAAGGGATGCATTTCACCCACTGGAAGTAAACATATGGCACTGTGTCATCCATATGAGCTCATGAAATATACTGACCTGACAGCTGCCAAATTATACCACAGCAGATCCAAACAGACATCAGTCTGGTTTTCTGATGGAAGCTTGTCTTATTTCACGACACAATCTGTTTTAATCACACCCGCACGTGCCAACAAAGTGCAGCTATTAGTCGTGGCAAGTAAGATTCATTTCCGCGAATCAGTTCTCTCGAACCAGTTGGTTTCAATGAACCGGTTATAAAAGAACCTAACCCTAACCCATGTTTAAATTAAGCCATATGAATGCATACATAGTGCTATCAGTTATGTTGTTTCATTACGCTTTATTAATTATAATGTTTATTGTAATTTCATGTGTACCAGTTCAGTTTTATTCAGAAATGATTCTGCTCACAAAAACAAAGTTAAATGGAACCTCAACATAATTTGAATTTACATTAAACAATACAACAATTAATTTACATCTAACGATATTTAAAAATGCAGCTATGCATACTATGTGTTGATAAAACTTTCATACAAACAATTAAATGCTAAATCGCTCAGAGAGATTCCCGTGTGTTTTTGAACCGGTTCACCCAATTCACTGAAAAGATCCGACTCAAAAGAACGATTCGTTGGAGACGCGAACTTAAGTCCGATTCAGTTTAGTGCAGGAAAGATTACATACAGCTTATAATATGAAATTGCTTTCAGACAAAAAATAAAACACTGACCAGCTTCTGCAACATCACGTGTCTCGCGCGGTGCCTTACAAACGTATAAACTACAGTCTATATCATAGGTTTATCAAAACGAAATTTCATATGAGCAGATAAATCTTGGACTCGGATACTGAGTTGAAAACGACAGTTATTAATTAGTTCATCACATGCACAGTGCATCAAAACAATGAGAATTGGTAGCCAACCACAACTAACGTATGCCTTAAAATTGTCATTTGTGAAAGCCCTCCAGCAAACCCACGCTTCAAAACAGCATGTCGCCGCAATGAGCTGTTATATGTACATTTAAATGTGCTGCAGTGTCAAATATACAGACCGTACTCACCGCTCGATACAGAAAACTTATTCCCAGTGAATGTTATTTACTCGAGTGGAGCACTTCCATCCATTCGAACAAAATATCACTTTTCCTTTCTGATTGCTGATGTGTGCTAAATAAAACTATCACAACAAAACGTGTTGAGTGACAGCACCACAGACTTTGCCGACTGAAACCATCCAGCACGACAGCAACGGATCAAAAATCATATGTAGTACACTCGTAGAGATTTGTAGTGCTCCCTCACAGCAGCCACGGACCAATCAGAAGGCAGCGCTGCGGTAGTGGGCGGGGCATGCCTGTTTTGTCACTGACATGTTCACCCTTTACTGATTTGAGGCTTGTCTAAAAACACTTTGTAGTGTGCCACATCAGGGGCTGGCATTAATGGGGTATGTGCTCAGCTGTCAGAGTGAATCTTAAGCTGCTTAAACTATGTGTCTGTAGGAGTTGTGCATATTTAAAATAGCTCAGTGTGCCTGTAGGCAACATGAAACCTGCACACTATAGAAAACAGTACATGCTGCCTGACCATTGACCAAACATAAATGCTGGAATACTGTCTTAACAACAGGGCTGGATATCAGTGTTAAGCTGAGCTTTAAATTACTGGACATTGGGTTCATTAAATGGGCCGTGATTATGAATGATTATGTCTGTAATGAAGTCCTGTATTCATTTTTACTGTTATAATAGTGATAGGCGTAGGTGCACATCCAATTTTTATTAATAATAAACAACATATCTTTCAACAATTTCAAGAACAGTTACAGAGAATACCAAAAAAAAAAAAGATTTGAAGAAGGAAATTTAGAAGAGAGAAAAAATGTGTTTTACAATAAACATAACTTTAACATAAAAGGCTAAAATAACATGTTAGGGACGCACACATAACACAAATATGTACAGTGCTGTACATATAAAGCTTACAGACACAGATACATAAGGAAGGCCCTTAATTAGTGAGTCTTATTCAATTTTAAAATGGGGAAAGGATGGGATACCATTTGAAAACTTTAAAAAATTATGAAATAAAAAAAATGTAGCAAGACATCATACTACAGGGGTGGTGCATTACTAACACGGAAAGTAACATAATTTTGGGCTCTTAAAATTCAGCTTTGCCATCACAGAAATAAATTACATTTTAAAATATATTCAAATGGAAAACAGTTATTTTAAATTGCAATAATATTTTACAATATTACTGTTTTTACTGTGTTTTTAGTCAAATAAATGCAGCCGTGGTGATCACAAGTGTCTTCTTTTAAAAACATTAAATTCAATAACATTAAATCTTAATTATTCCAAACTTTTTGGAACTTAATTACTCAAAATATTCCTGTTAATCTTACATACCCTTCATCAACATTCATGTCAAGATCAGTAAATTAAATTTCGATAACTGACTTTGCGTAGACAGATGAGCAAGTTTTATTTGAACTGGAATGATTGGAATCAAAACAAATGTTTCACTGTATTAGTATGTTATTTTTAAGACAATGTGGGCAGATAAGAGATCAATTAGAAGGATTAATGATGCATGAAATATCTCTCTCATTTATCTTTTTATCCGCAAAACACAAAAATCTGTTCCCCAAGCCGTCTTTGCTGTAGGTGGAAGAAATGTGCCTTGCAGGCGCTGCACTTTATAGCAGAATCAGCATGACCACATTAAAGTTTGAGCACCTGATTTAGGTACTGTTACTGTGAAAGCCACTTTACATCATGTCTCGTTCTTAAAGTCCCAGTCTTCCCGCTGAGCTCATTGTGGTTAAACCTGACCTTGGTGGTACATCACTCTCACATGGTGGGGTGCAGTGTGTTGTATAATAGTCGGAGAGGCTGAGTGCATCCAGACAGGCTTGGACAGTGTAGCACAGACACCTCCACATGCATCCTCTCTCTCAGCTGCTGCTCGCCTCATCCTGTAATTATGGCTGTCATCAGCAGCCCCTGATGAGAAGCTATATTTACTGGAGCCCTGTACAAACAGTTCTCAGGCTTACAGGAGCCTGGTACAAAAGCAAAAGCTCTCTCCATTCACTTGCAACTGGTCTTAAACAGTTTAGCGGGTGAAATAAATGAAAACAGAAGGTTAAAGATTTGAATCAATATGCAGTGAAGGAACGTGACTACGCTCAACTCTTAGAAGAAGTTTTATTTAGATAATCACTGGTGTTTATAGCAGCTGGACATGCACTTATACATAACAGTCTACTCATTCTGTCTTGGTATTTAATGCTTTTCCGCATGGTAAATATAGACTGAGCATGAATCATTCACACACGTTTGTACAGCTCTGTTCAGCAAACATGTCTCATCGCAAGTATTTGTGATCACTTCCATTGGGAGAGACAAACAGAAATTACAGCATGCCACTGGGGTCAAGAGATTACAAAAAGCAGCCAGACAAGCGCAGCTGAAGATCAGTATGTGTGAAGCTGTTGATGGAATGATCACTTTAACAAAATGGAAATATTCTATTACTAGCTTTGTAAATGGCAACCTCTTAGATCTCCCTGTAATAACGCAATAAATGCACTTTTTTGCATGTTTTTCCATGTTGGTTATACTACATGACTTGATTTGGTCATTTTTTACAATATTAATATTAATAATATTTTAACAAAACTGTTTCACTGCTTATTTCCCCTGAGAAATAAAAAATAAAATACTATGTCAACCTACAAACTAAGGTTTTCTCTTGAGGAATGTAATTATTTTAATGAGGCTTTTTTCTTCATGATTTAATTTGTATCACACACTTTTTTACATTATGGCCCCCCAAAAAATATCCAAATGAATTGAATTAAATTCAAAACATCATAGAAGAGGTGCATTCAAGTCATTGTATGTTTGCATTACAATTGAATTACAAATTTATTTATATGTATTTATATACGTTTAGCACAGTGATTCTCAACAAGGGGGCCTAAACAAACTTCCAGTGTGGCCTCAATATGACTTAAAATGAGACAGAAAACTAATATTAAAAATATTAAAACAAGCTAAAATTATCAAAAATCAAGAGATTTCTTATTTTAATTCTCTCCAAAATTTGTATGTTTTGAATGTGACTTTCACAGTATTTTGTATTTTTCTTTTGGCTTTTTCGTTCCATCCATTTTTTTTTTTACTTTCATATGTGACTCTTAATTAATCACCTATGAGTATAAAGACATGTTTGAAATAATGTTTTATTGTCTGACGAAGAGCGTGTTAGCTTGTTACCTTGTATGAAGTCCAATAGTAATTGTATTTATTTTATTTTTTTAATTTTTTTTTTTTTTTGAAGAACCACTCTAGGAAAACCTGGAACATTTTGGTAGCCTAAAGGCCCGTACACACCGGGACGAATATCGGCGGGCGTTATTCGCCAGCGTTTTTCAACGCGTTTTTTGTGTTCACACCCAAGCGATTTTCGCTGAGCTCAAGGACTCCCAAAGGATTCGCTCAGCAGTTAATATTTCCAAACCCCTCCTCTGCGTGACGCTAATCTGCGGTGATTGGTCAGATTGGTATCATTTCCATTTCATCATGCCTGTAATGCCTGATAAAACAGTGTTTGTGAGCCAGTGCTGCTTTGTGTACAGCGTTACCGGGGAAACCGCTATTTTTACCGCTCCAAAAGGGGCACCTAGTGGCAAAGAATGAATTTGCATTTTCATTCAACCAACGCGAAAAGACCAACAAGTGGGCGGGCAATATGATAATGTTTGTGTTTACCTCAACATGAAATGGCTTGGGACCATTACTATAGATCAGTGCTTGGGACTCGTTTTAAAAACAACTCGTTTCAATGATTCGGAGTCGACTCTTTTTTTTTTTTTTTTGAGAGACAATAACTTTACACATGGTGCACTTTCAGATTTAAAACTTTTCAGGATGTTTTCATTCACTTAGAGCTGTGTTACACACTGCATGAAAGGTCATTTTCAAAAATCCATAATAGGGGTACTTTAATAGAATGAGAACCTCTTCTGAAATCCTTAAATTTAATTTATAGAATCTAGGAGTGTTAAACCTTCAAATATTATTGGGGTCAAAAACGTAGAGAACCACTAGCAGAAAGCTCCGTATTGTGAGTTTTACATGGGTAGGAACCACTCACATATTCTTGTAAAACGTATAAATCTAGTTCTAAGTAAATTATCAGGCCGTAAATTTCCCCTTTGAAACTGCAGCACCACAAAACTGTGCATATTTCATGATGTTTGAAGGCCTTGAGTAAGCCTGAGTTTTTAGATTATAGGCTGCCGTGCCCTGTGGCTAATCTCCTGCCTTTGGTTCTAATGACAGGCTCTGATGCAGGTAGCAGCCTACAGTAGCAGCCAAACCCACACAGCTGTCTGTGGACAGCCAGCCTCCACGTGTTCACTAAGCAGCTATCTGCATAATAGGTTTACTTTACAGTAAGACTGAGATCAGTTCTATCATGGTAAATGACATACAGAAAAAAAATCAACCAGGGTACGGTGGTCCCAGATCAATGGATCACGTTTTCCAACTAAATGGTGGTTCAGAGTAAACCAGGAAGTGTTTGTGCTCATCTGTCAACCTCTCCACATTGTGTGTTTTCACCCACCGTGCAGCACAAGAATACCAGCTCTGCTTGTTTGGTCTAAAGTAGGTCAATGGAGGCCTCCGTCATGTGGTGATGAGGAAAAGAACACACCGTAATGCACAACCCCCCACATAACAGTCATTGTACACATGACACCTGAATCTCATTGAGCTGTCTTTTAAAAACACTACTCTGGCTGCTCAAGGAAAGAGAAGAAATCAGCAATTCCATGTTCATTTGCTTTCACCCTGAGGCTGCACAGTTTGTTCTGTGCGCTCGAGGGTATGTGTCCTGAATCACTATGACCAGGTCATGGCTGCTTCCTTCTGACATGTTTGCCCTGAGCATCCCACGCTACATGGATGGATAAATTGTATGCACGCAAGCTGCAGCAAGAGGGGCTAAAGCCTCCAATCTGCATAAGCCTGAACCTACCAACACGCAAAAGTCAAAGTATATATGTAATTCCGAGGAAAAAATGACTGGGGATTTCATAGCCAGCCTCAGGGTGCTCATACATGTCTCACATCTCACTTCCTGTTACTTCTCTTCTATTCTATCAATAATTCTATCAATAGCCCAAAAATTTAATTAAAAAGACAGAATGCACTGCAAAAAACTTTTTCTTAATCATTATTTTTGTCTTGCAGTCCAGTGCATTCTTAAAGTTGGCATGAAACAGAAGTCTTTTCTTCCTTGTTGAGATATAACCTAGTGAAACTGATTCTTGAACTAGAAAAAATCTAGAGTAATTTAATTTTGTCCATTGGGAATTGATTGGATCGTTGTTGTTTGCTATTTCTGCAAAAGTGACAGGTTGTCCCACCCTTGCAGCAGTAAAATAAACACATCATCAGAGAAGAGAAGAGATGTTGTTGCAAAGGGCAGGGGAAGTTATTTTGATTAAAGATTACAAAGGCACATGGATTTTTAAAAACATATGATGTGCAGGGATAAATCATTCATAGTAAACATTGCAAAAAAAAAAAAAAATTCAATTTTGATTTCATGGCAACTTTAAAAAAGATACATTCACTTGAAAAGTAAAAGTGCATAAGATATTAATCACTTTTGTTATTTTAATCAGCTTTATTACTGTATCAACAACATTGGACAGTTTTTTTAATAATTAAATATTTGTTAGTTAAAATAGTTGAAATATTTACCTGTGTGATAAGAAGTCAACTCATTTTATTTGTATGTTTTGCATATTTTAAGATATTTTTACTAGAAAAAAAAGAAAAACACTGATCACTATAAAATCACTATAACACATTAACTGGCATTAAGTGGCTTATTGCTTTTATAAAACAGTGCCAACAAAAATATCATAAAATACCTGCAATATATATATCATTTTAAAATATAATATATAATGTACTATAAAAGATCTGATAAATAATCTAATGTATTAATAATAACATTAATAATAATAGTTATTAATATATTATTTTTTTATAATAATAATAATAATAATACAGAAATTCTTCCAGTAGTAATATAGTCCGTTAGGTGATTTATATAATATGGAACCCAATACAACTATTGGGTTCCATATTACAAGACTCATCCAGTCAGATTTCAGACAGAGCTGTTTTATAATCTTACAATCACTCCTATAATCAGTTTTATAATCTGTGGTAACTATTTTCATCTTGTTACTGTTAAAAGTGTCTTGTGTGGTGAATCAAACAGCTGTGTGAAATGCTCAGTGCTGCATCACTCACTCATACTCTAAATCAGCCTCTGATAACGATAAGCCATCAGTTGATGCCCATCATACAGCTGTTTAGAGCTACAATTGCTCCTACAAATCCTCCTTTGCTAACATAGACACTGACATCACAGTTATTCACTGGCAGCCTTGGACATGTAGTGCAGAGTGATGATGACCGAGCACATTGTGTAGAGATCACAGTGCCAGTTCTGCAGATAACATCTCTACCAACAGCTCAGTTAAAGCCAGACTACACTCGTAAATCTCTCCAAGCGGCACCACCGTCCTGCATAAATCAATACATGGAGCAGCTCAGGGCTGAAATCAAATGCCACCACAGCGAGCTTTGCCGAAGCCCCTAAGGGGGTACGGTTTCCCCCAGTCTGAGTGCCATAGATCAGGGGTGTACAAATGACCAGAAATCTGACACTGATTTTTGCACAGACTTGATTTGATTGACAGAAAACACAATTAAATCCAGCTTAAATGCTGTTCTTACATATACAGCAGCTTTCTGCCACCTCACAATATCATTGCAGCAATATCGCATGAGCACTTAGCCAAACATAAAGTTGCAAACACCTTCAAATAAAAATACATAAACATTTCCCAAAGTCTCATCTAATTACTTCTATACTTTGGAAACAATTAAGAACATTAACCGTAGTACTGCAAAATCAATATAGTCATAATACTAAATGTAATTGTATATTGATGAAAAAGAGAGAAGGAACAATCTAAAAAGTGGGGGTGACACATAAAACACGTCTCATGAATTTGAATTAGATGTATTAATTGTGCCTAGTAGTTGTAACTGCTTTAGGTGGTGCTTATTTTGGTTAGTCATTAGGTTAGGCTGACATGGTATATATTGGAGACTAATGTCAATGAATTTTATCTAGCAAGACTCCAGTAGTCACCGTGACCCAGGTATTCTGAGGTTATTCTCAGCAGTGCTCATACTTTAATGCTTCAGGACCAGAGAAGAGACTTCACTCTCTACTTAAGGGGCTGTGGGCGGCCACATGAAAACCCTCTTTGAATAACTCATGAAGCACATGCAAAAGAACACAAGTGTGTATTTTGTTTCCATAAAGTTGCCCTTTATGGAAACAAAACACTTTTTGATCAAATAAGGTTAAAGAAAAAAATTAATAGCTGAACTGTAAAAGTTTTTGGAGAAAGTTCATGCTATAGGCTGCAAGTTGGATGGCCTGTAGTGAACTGGAAAAGATATGAGGGACTCTCATGAGCTGGTTTTATTGAATGGAGGTTAAATATTGGAAGATTTTTGAGTCTTGGATTTTGAATTTCCAAAAGAAAAACATGACGATATAGCATGATTATTGAAAAAAAAATGTGTTTGTGTCAAAAATGTTCACATCTAAATTGGGTCTGCCCAATCAAGTCACACCTTCCATATATCATTTGTCATCACCCTCAGGCCATCCAAGATTTGTTTGTTTCATCATCCAAACAGATTTGGAGAAATTCAGCATTACATCACTTGCTCACCAACGGATCCTCTGCAGTGAATGGGTGTCGTCAGAATCCAAACAGCTGATAAAAACGTCACAATATTGCCATGTTATTGGGATAGGACAGTATGTAGACAGGAAAGTGGGAGAAAGAGAGGGGGATGGGTTCAGGAAAGGTCCACGAGCTAGGACTCAAACTCGGGACACCCGAATCACAACAGCGCTGTATGTCAGCACATGATCCACGAGGCTATCGGCATTAATGGTTCAGTTGCTAGTTTATACTAATTTAATATTATGTCAGTTTAGCTGGTTTATTAAAAATATTTTAGGTTAGATTTGAATCTAGTTCCCTTGCAACAAAGGTTGTAGCACTAGACTAACTAATCTTACAGTTATCTGCAAAAATGACTAAAAAAAAGGTTTTTCTTTGGTTAGGTTTTATAACGCCTCTGACACTAAGTCAGGAAGGTCCCCTAAAACATGGGTGCATGACGCCCATATGTTGGACATAAATCTTTTTGATTAATTTCATGTTTCATTGCTACATCTCAAATATCAAAAACATATATCATCTGAAAACTACTTCCTGCAACACAATAATGCCCAATAGTGATACCATAGTAGCATAAATCTATGTATATTATCTTTAAATATCTATATACAGTATATATATCTATTGCATCTATCTGTTTTTTGATAAACACTGATCTCTAAAAGCATGTGAAAGTGATGAGTAATGTCCAACACATTCACACAATCACAGTCTATAAATAGATACATAGCAACACATTTTCACCCAATCCAAACTCAGTCATGCTGTTCCTACAGTTTAAACCCTTCAGGGAAAAGACAAAGATAATTTACAGTCAGGGACTGAGTGAAATAAATCACTTTTATACTATTCTTTCTCTCTATATTCTCATACACAGACACACGTTCATTCTCATAGAGGCAGAAGGTAACAGGGTTTCTGCAGAAACAGCAGTTAAATCTGAACATTCAGTTCTTCAGTGCTGGATGGAGATGACAACATGTTTAAGACAGCATATTACAGACAAAGCACTGGACATCTGCCAGAATATAAACAGGCTTTAAAAATACACCTTTACCAGTGAAGTGATGTTTATATTGAGCTAACAAGTTCGATTTTTCACAGCCAAATAAGTCTTTAAACACAAATAAGCAACAAAACAGGAATGATATTGGCAATGTTGTCCAAAAAATGATTTTAAATTCTCCCATTACTCAATACCTTTCAAAGTTTAAGATCAGTATTTTCTTAAAGAAATTAATACTTTGATTCAGCAAGAATGCATTCATTTAATCAAAAGTGACAGTAAAGGCACTTACATTGTTTCAAAAATTCTATTTCAAATAAATGCTGTTCTTTTGAACTTGTATTGTGATTTCCACAGAAATACCAACTGTTTTCAACACCAGTATATTAGAATCATTTCTGGAGGATCATCTGGAGTAAAATTCAGCTTTACCATCACAGGAATGAATTACATTTTAAAATATATTAAAATACAAAACAGTTATTTTAAGTTGTAATAATATTTCACAATATTACAGTTTTCTCCTCACTTAAGCACAAATCACAGCAGTTGTGCTCCTTTTTGGCAACTTTTCTAATGCTCGTACACTAGGAGACAAAGTCACATTACATTCATCTTCTTGAAACTCCATTTATAGAAAAAAAGAAGTCATTACATCTTATTACATTGCGTTTGTGCTGCTCCAAAGAGTCATTTAGGAGTAACTATACAGTAAATGTTCTTCAGAATTCATACAGTATGTTAATTTATGCAAATTTCATAAACGGGGGAAATTTCTGCCCTCCAGAAGACCAACAAGCATCCTGTTTCTCCGCTTTGGCATATCAAACAGCAGATATCACTCAAAGGAACATGTCTGATCATGCACTACCTTCTGAAATGCCAAACAGCTGCAATGATTCAGCTCTACAGCTACAAACAGATCTACTAATGTACTTCAACACTACCAGGAGTTATACAAGAACGCCCACTCGACACCGTCGCTTATGTTAAGATATGACACATAAAAACTACATCTCCACAGGATTCACCCACAACCACGGCCTAAACTTCCCACCCTGTCCCAGTGTGACCCTACCGTCATCATCAAAGACATCTTCTGCCTCCTCACGTATCAGTTCATTTAGGTCATCCTCTGTGATGTCAGGAAAGGCCATTCCGATTTATCCTCTCTTTTGCTTAAGCGTCTGAGCAGTAACTATACTGTAAAATTAAATCAATGCTCGGACTGTCTCCCCTCCAGGCGAACGTGAAGCCCTCTGTCAGCTTGAGCCTGAGCAGAGAGGCGAGAGGCAGTGGACCGCTCTGAGCTGCGCCAAGTCGAGTGTGAGTGTGTGTGGGAGCCCACACCATCCAGGCCAAGTTTCATCAACAGGATGATTTCATAATCTCCTGTGTGAGAGTCAGAATGAGAGAGATAGTGTGGTAAATATGCCAAGCGTGGTGTGTTGAGTGGAGGTCAGGCCAAAGCATCTTGAGAGCCAAACCCTGTGTAGTATTCATCCTGAAATATTACTAACAATACAAAAGCTATTCTTATGTTTACTTTATAAAAATCACTATTATTTCAAAGCAAAAACACAACCTGAAGGCTTTTAACTTGGTAAAATAGTATAAACGATCAATCAGATGGTACAATGCACATAGTAGGTTGTGAACAACAGGTTTTTCAGGAAAGCTGTGATCATGTTCATCATTTAGAGGCCTTAGAAACTGACGCATCAAATATGACATTAGGGTTAAGGTGCATATGGTGAATGACTTACAATTTGGTGTGTGAAAGTTTCTATCATGTTCTTCACATCTAAAGTGTTTCTGAAATAGTAACTAGGCTGCAGTGGATTTAAGTCTTTCTCTTTAATTTTGGTGAGCCTCCTATGAAAGCTCTGTGGAACCGACCTAATGACAATCTCATTAACGGAGGGGTCAGCTCACACACTCACAGTCGTATAACAGCAATTATTCACTTCAGGACTCTTTAAAAACATGTCCTAAATAGAGGAACCAAAATAGATCCACCCACACTTGTCACGTTTCCAAGAAACATTTTGATGTGATTGCTCCATCCTTTCACATTTTGTGGTGTTTGCTAAGGCAAGAATCACTATTATTATTATTATTCAAACACAGAGTTTGGAAATTTAACAGCATTAAACTGTTAAATGTAACTCATCCTGAACAGCTGGTGCTATATGGACACGAAGGATACATCAAATTATGCTTTTCCAAACAACCAACCTTATGCTTTTCACCTGGCGGACAGTAAGACACCAAATAAATTCAATTAGCAAAAGCTTATTTTGAATGAGGAAGCCATAACTAGTGAACACCTAGTAAATTAAGTCCTAGAACTACCTATGTATAACAAATTTGTTGAAACGTTGAATCAGAATTATTCCAGACGATGATGCGCATGTCGGCAGCTATTAATTTTCATGAAACGTGCCAAATCATGCCCATATAAGGCCTTTCTATGGAAGCCCATTTCCGCCACTGAATAAAAAATAAATAAGGTAATTGCGACTTTTTATCTCACAGTTCTCGGAATTGTGAGATATTAACTCGCAATTGCAAGTTAAAAAGTCAGAATTGTGAGATATAATGTCAGAATTGCTGGATATTAACTCGCAATTGCAAGTTAAAAAGTTTATATCTCACAATTCTGACTTAATAACTCACAACTGCAATTTTATATTACGCAATTCTGAATTGCAAGATAAAAAGTCGCAATTGCCTTTTTTATTGTTTTATTCAGTGGCGGAAACAGGCTTCCATAGCTTTCTGTATCACCTCACGTAACTCTCAGTCCGGCTCTCTAGCATTGTCTTGTGTGTGCACACTCACATGGCGATAAGTGAAAAAGTTTTGAAGCACTATATGACTCCTGTAAACACATTTCTTATAATATTGAATCTTAAACAGATTAAAACCTGGGGCAAGTTGAACATTAGCATCTGACATTCTCACAAGTCTCCCTGATTCTATAGCTATGCGAGCAAAATTACCTAATATTATGTAGAGACAGATGAGTGAATTGTGTTTGGTTGCCGATAGACTGACTCACCCCTGGCCTACAGTCACCTGGTGGTGCCTTTCAGGTCTGTGCGCATGAATAATGAAGGACAAGAGAGTAATAAGACCCCTGAGGTAGCCAGGAGGAACCGTTCTCTAGACCAGACCACACACAATAAACCTGGCTACAACTAATGTCAGTGTCAACCTCAAATCTAATGCAAAATCTCTGTTAAAATCCTCCTGATGCAGTTTATCAATGGAATGTATATTGGAGAGGTACCATAAAACACTTTTTGTTCTAAAAAATGTCACAAAAGCTGTCACTGGTACAACACTCTTTCAAAGGGCACCTTTTTACACCCAATGGTTAGTCTTTTTTTAGTACATTTTTTGTACCTAAAGTGTACATACAGTATTAGTACCTGAATGGTATTAGTAACTTTTGAAAGCATACCGCCCTAGCAGCTTTTGTACCTTTTTTTTCTGAGAGTGTAACAATATGTGTAAATAAACGTGTTTTAAATCAGCTGAGCGGAATGGTCATTTAAACCTTTAAAGCATATCTCTACTGTACATAAAATGAAATGTACAAAATCCACAACAAAATACTCATTTCCTTGTATTTATTTTCCTTGTCTGTGATATAAAGTTAAATCTTTTATGGCATTACAGGCTCATCAACATTATGTCCTGCTGTAATTATGTTAGCTGTTAGTCATACCACTGAGAATGAGTAGCTATCATACCGACACACACACACACACACACACACACCTGCTGTTATCAGCACATCCCACGCACTACAGGCTGCCCTAGGTAAAAACAAGGAACACACTGTATGAAAAATATCAAACAAAAGCCTTTGGGAAGGACAGTAATCTGCACAGTATCTCCCCAAATATTGATAGTTTGTTAAACAGTTTAATAGATAAGCTGAAATATATTTTTACTGTCATTCTGCTGCATTTATTTTATGGGAACATCTTAATGCCTATTAGGTTCACATTTTGTTACTTTATCTTAAAGTACTCACATCACTTTTAACTTTCCTGTCTCTTCTCAAGAATTCATCCACATGTCATTTTTAAGTCAGTCAGATAAAAGGATTCTGGGTCTTGTTTTTGATTTGGTAAAGTGCCAAGAACTGCATGAACGCTTATATGAATAATCCTAATTCTCGTCAATTATAGCTTAACAATGTGCTTTACTTATGCAAGAATGTGTAACCTCTTTTAGATGGGACAGGTTGTACTAAGAGGATACTGAAATAAGATGAGGAAATTCTCTTATTTGTGCCACTTTGTTCATTTCTTTTCACCAAGAATGCCAACATATTATAATATCAGCATCTACTAAGAACTGCTGAGACAAAGAAACAATAAGAAACATACTGCAATAAAAGGCGATTAATGTTCTGGCACATAGTAAACTTACATAAACATCAAGCTATTCTTACAGTGACAAGTCGAGGTCTCACAATGCTGATTCAATAAGAGGTTTAGGAATATGGCCGGTCTGCCTTTAATGCTTGATGAGTCTGTTTGCAGATTCATTTTGAGGGGATGTTGGAGTCCCCAACAATAGGTTGACATGCATGCATTTCATTGTCTTATAATATGCATTTATTTTTACCTTACTTGCTCAACTACTCCCAAACAATTTGCTCAACCATTCATTTTTCCAAACTCCTACTTTGCGTGACGCTAATATGCAGTGATTGGTCCGATTGGTCTCATTTCCATTTCATCATGCCTGTAATGCCTGATAAAGCAGCGTTTGTGAGGGCAGTGCTGCTTTGTGTACAGCGTTACCGGGGAAACCGCTATTTTTACCGCTCCAAAAGCGGCACCTAATGGCAAAGAATGAATTTGCATTTTCATTCGGACTAACGCAAAAAGACCAACAAGTGCCAGTATGTATCGCTGCAGCCCGGGGACCTGCAAGTGGGAGGGACTTACGCCGCAAGTAGGTTGGGAGAGGGTAGGTTTAGGGTTGGGTTTGGTGTAGATGATATTACAAATCCCAATCATTTGCAGCTGACCCGCCCATTTGGAGCTGGCTCCGACCTCCGTTTATACCTAACTCCACAAGTGGGCGGGCAATATGCTAATATTTGATGTTGACGTCAACATGGAAAAACGACTTGTTTCAATCATTCAGAGTCGACTCTTTCTTTTGAGAGACAATAACTTACGCGTGCACTTTCAGATTTAAAACTTTGCAGGATGTTTTCATTCACTTAGAGATGTGTAACACACTGCATGAAAGGTAATTTTCAAAAATCCATAATAGGTTGTTTTCAGTAGGCTACAATAAGTTTTCAAGTCATGCTGCAATACCAAACAGGACCACAGGGAGACGCAAAGACCACTAAATCGCCTGCGTTTAATATAACGATCCATTCTGAATCGCTAAATCTCTGGCCACCGCATAATCAGCGTTCATCATCTTGCTTTTAAGCCAGATACACGCTGAAAAGAATAATTTTACTGACATCTGTACATAAGTCACTATTCTCTCCGCAATCGCTGATGAAATCGGCCGTGTTTTCTCTGCATTAGCGCTGTTTTGAACTTACTGTTTGAATTCGTTCACTGGATCTTTGGACTTTCCAGGAGTTTACCGGTTTAAAATGGTGTGCTTGCAAAAGCCTGCTTCTTTTCATTTTAAGATATTATCTTCATTATAAAGTACTGATTCAAATTAGTAATCAATAATTCATTATTATTCTACTACTCCGCGCGCCCCACACAATGAGTGATAGACCGACTCCGCTTGCGTTCATTCACGTGATTGGTCGAGATGAGAGGTGATCCCGCCTGGGTAGTGTGATTTACGTAGGCCTAGTATCCTTTCTAATCATATATGGGATCCTCGTGATCAAAATCAGCTAACGATTGTTTGTCTAAAATAACAGATGACAGATAGTTTTCCTTTCTAAAAGCTCTGCAAAACTGTATTCCACATCAGGGTCACCAATGCAACCATAAGGGGAGGAGTGTTTTATTTCTGATTTTAAACTCTCAGTGACCCAAAGCCACTTTTCAAAGCCTCACTGCTTACTCAGAAGGCATGGGAAAGAGGGCACAAGCAGTGTGACAAACAGTTTTACTGAACCACACCCTCTGCCAGTTTCAATCTAACTTCTGTTTTTATCACTAAACTATTTTTCACATCCCCAAGGGCTTTTAAAGGACAAATGCAAACAGTTTGAGTCAAAAAACTTGCTTAATTTTATGAAACTGAATGCATAATTTTCACAATTTTATTGATATGATATAATGTTTTCTTTGAAGTGGTTAATACCATGTTAGTAAATGCTAATTTCATGTTGCTATAAGCTATGGTACTAAATTACCATAGTACATGTAAAAAAAGAAGGAAATACTAACAAGTAACTAACAAAAATGCCTCCGAACACACAAGTGAACTCCTATTTAGTTATTTAGTTAGTTCCTATCCTAGTTATTTTATTGTTCATAAATAATCATGTAAGCTGACATAACATTCCCATCATAATTCAGTATTTAATGAAGATACAATTTATACAATCTTCTATTCAAAGTACTTGAAATCACCCATTTGTTGCAGTTTAATTAATTACTGCTAAACATTATGGGAGGTGGATAATTAAAGGGGCATTTAAGCAACAATATAACAATCTTTATGAGCAGGACAGGCAATGGGTGGAGAGGCCTCTGTGGTTTGCATCACATCCGTTCCCACACAAACAGGTGACCAGAGAGCCGGGATGTGTTTGCAACAGGGGGTGGAGAGAGAGAGAAAGAAAGAGGGAAGGAAAAGAGCCACACCTTCCAGATATCTCTAGCATGCTGATGTTGGTTAAGAACAACAATGGTCATGCCTTATTTGTGCCAGAAGTTCACACGTTTACCACTTCCTGAAAAACAAGCAATACAGGGACAGCTAAAAAAGTGAAATGGTACACATGGGGTAAAATTACAGCCAAATTGAAGTAATGCTGATCAAACCAATAAGATCTCCATTAGACTTATTAGCAACACATGATCTGCCCATATGCCTCGACAAATGGGAACAATTGTTAGTGGTATATTGTATGGCTGATGATATGGTTAGTATGGTATTTTGTGTATGTATGGGAGAGAGAGAGAGAGAGAGAGAGAGAGAGAGAGGTAAAAAATATGAATGGGCTTTTTCTGTTGAGCAGTTGAATAAAAAATAACTATAGCAAACTATATATATATATATATATATATATATATATATATATATATATATAAATAACGTGTTCATATTAAATTACAAAAAAGACAAAATGATATAGTATAGATGTATTGTTTTATTTATTTAAATATTTTTAATAAATATGAATTATTGAATATTATTTAAACTGTATTGATTTTGGTTTGATATTGGTGACAATACTAGCTAACTACTAACTAACAAAAGAAACAAATTGTATAAATATTTAACAAAATAAATAAATATTTAAATATAATTATTAGTGATTGTTTTGCTATTTGGTGAGATTACCAAAACAAACAAACAAACAAACAAATAAATCTAATTTAATATTTAAATATAAATTTTGGTGACTGGTTTGCTATTGGTAAGATTACGAAAATAAATCATTTAATTTGGTTTGATTTAATTTAATTTAATTATTTAATTTAATTTCATTCTTTTATTTAATATTTGAATATTAATATTTGTAAATAGTTAATAAATAAAAAATAAATAAATGTAATTTAGTATTTAAAATATAAATATTAGTGATTGGTTTGCTATTGGTAAGATTACGAAAATAAATCATTTAATTTGGTTTTATTTCATTTAATTATTTCACTTAATTTAATTATTTAATTTAATATTTGAATATTAATATTTGTAAATAAATAAATAAATGTAATTTAATATTTAAAATATAAATATTAGTGATTGGTTTGCTATTGGTAAGATTACGAAAATAAATCATTTAATTTGGTTTTATTTCATTTAATTATTTCACTTAATTTAATTATTTAATTTAATATTTGAATATTAATATTTGTAAATAAATAAATAAATGTAATTTAATATTTAAAATATAAATATTAGTGATTGGTTTGCTATTGGTGAGATTACAAAAAGAATTTAATTAATTAAATGTAATTGAATTTTATTTTATTATCTAATTTAATTTAATTATTTAATTAAATATTTAATTTTAATATCTGTATATAGATATTAGTAAATGGTTTGCTATTGGTGAGATTACAAAAATAAATATTTTAATTTAATTTAATTTACAATTTAATATAATTTAATATTTAAATATTAATATTTGTATATAAAGTAACTGGTTTACTATTGAGGAGATAAATAAATAAATTAAATTTGAATGTAAAATAAATAAATAAAAATCACAACAAAACCCACAAACACAATTTCAGAAAGCCACAAAGTATTTATGTATTCATTATTTATTCATTAATGTTATTTTAGTGAAAAATAATTAATTTGAAAAATTCAATTCTCTTCACCCCTGAACATGCTGAGAACTGCTTGGTGCTGGGCTCTTAGTTTTCCATCCTAGTACTGAGAGTGAGATTCCCATATGGAGTTCCAGAACTCCAGACAAGGAGCTCTTTTCCAGTTTATCTGCATGAGAATGTTCTCTCCCAGCATGCCTGGCGAGGCTGTCACCCTCTGCTCATTCAGCCTAGCCAACCCAGGGATCTTGGCATTCCTCAGTGGGCCCACATCCTGCTTTTAAAACAACGATGAGCCATGGTAACATCCCAGAATCCATCAACACGAACCTCAAAACCCCAGGCCTCACAGACTAGAGAGCTCTTGAGAACCCTGGGACCCCTCATTTAAGATTGCACAATGTTGTTGTCCCGTCTGCTCCAGTAATGTGTACCTGTTGGGAAGTTACTTTTGTAATACAACATAATGTTAAATGAGGCATCGTCACCCTATTGGTGCATGATTTATAGGCTAGGTTGTTGTGTAATCATTCCTGCGGGCTGCTGCTGGTTTCTTTAGGACTGAATTTATTAGATTAACTCATTTGTGATTGTCAGCTTTTTGGAGACAAAATGAAACTGGTAAAGACACAGCATTCTGCCATCTGTTGTCTGCCTAATAAGGTTACCGCTGATAAATATTCATCACGCATGCAAATATAAATATTAGAGAAAATAATTGTTAGAAATGTTCCATGGCAACTGAGACAACTATGTTTAAGTTAAAAAATAACTAAAACTGAAATAAATATCAATTTAAGCTAAGTAGAAATAATAAAAAAAATTAAACTAATAAAAATTTGCAAAAGCACATAACAAAATGAGTAAAAACCTAAACTAAAATATCAAAAAAATTTAATAACTAAATTAAAAAATATCTATAAAAATCAGTCAAGTAGATTCAAAGTACTAATAAATACTGTAAATCAGTATATAAAAATACTAACGTAACACTGGATAACATAATAACGTTCTAAGTATGACACTTGGCATGTTGCCCATCCACTACTATCCACCACTAATTAACTCCGTCTTAGTCAAATGACCTCCCTATACTTCCTGTTCACAAGACCTCTGCAGCATACTGTCTACTGTTTGATTTCATTCAATTCCAGCCGATTCTTTTAAAATTAGCATCTAACATACTGAGAAAAACAACTTAAAACCCCTGAATCATTTATGAATGAAACTAGAATACTTCATTACACACAAAGGTCAGTCTAACCCTAAGAAATTTTGAGCAAGCAAGAGGTAAACAAGGTAAAAGACCCTTTGCTGTGTTTCTTAAATGTTGTTGAACCTTGTGCACTCATGCTGCACGCAGGCACATAAATTCTGTTCCAGCAGGATTACTGACATTGTGATCAAAGACTGTGCATCTGTTAAATCCTGAGAGGACCAGCTATGGTTGATGGTGCTGTGACCCTGTTCGAGGGCCCTTATCTGTGTCAGCATGCTTGAATGGCCCCTATTGTTTCATAACATCAGGGCCATGTGGTCATTATGGTCTTGGGTAACTATCAGTAACATCACTGGATGTCTAAATGCCTCATGTAGTATCTTTCCTCTGAGAACAATCCAATTAGATCTATACAGCAAGAGGATGGAAGATGTGCAAATAAAGAGAAGGAAACGAAACAGCGAACAGTGTGAATGAATCACATCTCTGTAACCTAAACCTCCATATTAAGGATCCTGTATTAGCTCCAGAGAGGCGTGTTGCCATGGAGTGGGAAGATGCTGCTCTGCCTCCAAAGCTAGTAAAGCAATAAATGTAGAAAAAGAAAGAAAGCCAAAAGCAGAAAATAAAACAAAACCAAACACCTAGGTCTCGAAACAATATGAGATTTCATCTGTTTTACGATGCTGCCCTCACAAATGATTCCTCAAGATCAAGCATAACTTTCAACTGAATGAAAATTGTATTTTTGTATTTGTAACTTAAGTTATTATAAGTTCAATACTGTAATCACGGATTACCATAAACACGGGGCTGCAGGTAGCCACATCATTGCTGATATTCAGACCAACAGCATAATGTGAGTGTAGTATTGATTTTATACAACATTTAAAGGGATAGTTCACCCAAAAATGACAATTTTGTCATCATTTACTCACCCTCATGTCGTTCCAAACCTGTATGAGTTTCTTTCTTATGTTGAACATAAAAGAAGATATTTCGAAGAATGCTGGTAATCAAACAATTGATGGTCCCCATTGACTTCCACAGTATTTCTTTCACTACTATGGAAGACAATGGGGACCAACAACTGTTTATTATTTAGCTTAAGAAAGAAACTTATACAGTTTTGGAATGACATGAGGGTGAGCAAATTTTCATTTTTGGGTGAACTATTCCTTTAAACAAGAATATACTGAGTAACTTACTGTACATGCTAGACACAATATTGGAACTTTGTCCATTTGTGACCCTGGACCACAAAACCAGTCTTAAGTCGCTGGGGTATATTTGTAGCGATAGCCAAAATTCATTGTATGGGTCAAAATTATTGATTTTTCTTTTATGCCAAAAATCATTTGGACATTAAGTAAAGATCATGTTCCATGAAGATATTTTGTAAATTTCCTACTACAAAACGTAATTTTTGATTAGTAATATGCATTGCTAAGAACTTCATTTGGACAACTTTTTTTGATTTTCTCAATATTTTGAGTTTTTTTGCACCCTCAGATTCCAGATTTTCAAATAGTTGTATCTCAGCCAAATATTGTCCTATCCCAACAAAGCTTATCCCAACAAAGCCTATCCCAGCTTTCAGATGATGTATAAATCTCAATTTTGAAAAATTTACACTTATGACTGGTTTTGTGGTCCAGGGTCACATTTCTGCTCCTCCTTTGAAAATTCTTCAAAACAAAGCCACCACAGAGACACTCATGTCTCTGATCGACATAGATATGTTGTGTTTCATTTCTGTAGTTAGTTAGAAACTTTATTAATCCCTGTAAGGGGAACTCATTGGCCACCATTGTACATTACAAACAACACAATAAATTATTAGACAACAAACACCACATCACAATCAGTCCATCAACAACCCATTTGCCACCACTGTACATTGCAGCTTTTGTAAACAGCAAGATGTCTGAGTGTGCCTATAGTCAGAAGTATACAGTGCAAATAAAAAAGGTGATAAGACTGTGCCTTGTGGAGCTCCGGTTTTAGGTACTATCGTATCAGACAATCTATCACCCAGCCTAACAAACTGAGGTCGATTTAGAAGATAATCCAGAATCCACCTAATGGTTGTGGGTGTTGAATAATTCATTTTAATGAATGATCATATGACTCACCCATAAAGACAGTTGTGGTGTTCAGAATAGCATACTAGCATACTACTTTAACTATTTCTGCCATATCCATGGGCCTATACCAATACCCACACTTGCGGTCTTTGCTCTTCACCACTTGTGTAATTACATGACACATTTCCTGTATTTGGCCCAAGCGCTCAAGTATGTAGAACTTTTGATTACCTGCTGGGACACACTTACAAACAACAAAGTGGTGTAATATTGCAAGTAAAGTATTGACAAAGCTTTATTTACACATTTTAACTTTCAATAATTTGCACTTTAAAATAAGCTTCTAAAGGTCTGTTCAGTAGCTTCTATGTAACAGAATTTGTGGTGCTTCTAATTAAATGATAAAAAGCAGTTGCAAATGTTTTACAAAATACACTCATCTCTACACCTATAAATTTTGCAACGCATTTTACTTCCAAATTATATGTAATATCTCCATTTCATGAATGTCTTCAACAAGTGATTTTGGAGTACAAGACTGCAAATGTGGGTACTGAACAGGCCTATATATTGCAGAATAAGAGTTAAGTTAGCATGCTGTTTCAAATAGCTACACACTTGTTTCATTCCTGAATGAATCAGTATTATTTTAATGAATCTGCTAAAAGAACGATTCAACGATTTATAAAGACACTTGTCTCCACCAACTGGCATAATGACACAACCTGCAGAAAGCGTCACTGAAAATCCACACAACTTTTCACATTTCTAAGTTTCTAAGAAGCAGAAGTCATCATAGGCGGGTAAACTACAGTGGTGAAACTACAACAAATGTGTTTTTTTTTTGCATTCTCATGTATTTCAATAGCAAAAGAAAAAATCCACGGTAGCATTTCTATGACTCCCCAAAAGATTGAAAGATTGAATATGTTGGTCAGAAGAGAGAAAGATGTCAAATTTGTCATCACTCTCTCAACCATTGTATTAGAAAGACTAATACAATACTCAAGCAGCAGCGTTAACCAGTTTTCTGAAATGTAATATAAGATAAAGTATAACATTCTAATGATTCTAAAAATGAAAATATAAAACACTTGTTTATTTACAATGTTAACTGTGAAAACGTCATCACGGTTTATGAAAAGGGTTCATACACAAAATGACACGTGACACAGTGAAAAGTCATAGTGCTGTTGGAACATTGCTCAGCCAATCAAATTTGAGAACCATAACAAACTGCTGTATAATACTATTTAGCGCTTCCTTTTCCACTGCACTCAAAATGACCAAGGAAACAGGAAGCTTTCTTCATTTCCTCGATGAGTGCTAAAATTTTTGTGGGCAACAAGTGCAATCTTCACATTGCAAAATGCTGTTTTCTCTGAAAGTGACAAGCTTTAGACTGAATCACCCTCTTAAGTGCAATCTAACCTTACAGTGTGGAGACTGAAATATTCAAACTTGACACTTTAAATATTGATATGACAACAATGACACTTAGCAACACCACAGACTTCATTGCGGCATGTTTAATGTTCAGGCGTCGTCTCTCTAGGGGGTTCTTGTGCCTCATTGTCATGCCTCTCAGATGGCAATATTAAGTAACAGTCATTGTTGGCGAGCTAGTATTAAACAGTCGGCTGTCGTGTAGCAGTATGCTAGGCTGCCTGAATGTACCTTCCTGAAATACAGTAAGTGAGTGTGGTTAAAAAGGGATTGGTTGTGTCTCCTAAGGACACTTTTGAATGTATCATCAGACACTATGAATCTCCCATCTGGTCAGAAACAGATAACCAATACAAGCCCTGAACGTACAAAGAATTAACAAAACATAAAATGTAATTCTTTTGCATTTACTACAGGAAAAGCTATTGAAACATTGTCCACTATCAAGCAACCATGGCAAGAGCTCCAGTGGGTGGACACACTGCAGTCTCTGGAGTGTTTCTGTGGGTGGAAATGCTCTTTAGGCTTTGATCAGAGCGCTAATCTGTCTGATTGTAGACAGACAGTCGTGTCAAATAGGACTCTAAGAATAACGCTCTCTGTTTCAGATTCCTCAGAAGGGAACCGGGTTATCAAAGGAGAAAGAGGGCTATTTTTGGCATCGAACTTTCTTCAGTGATTTGTCACAGCCGCTCTGATGAAACAGATGTCACTGCTAAAAGAATCAGAGAGAGCAATGAGTTCATTATGAAAGCTTAAAAACTGCAAAGAATCAGTTTGTCACTGTAAATTTTTTTAGGGTTAAATACTAGTTGACCTCTATTACCACACTCCCATAGACTTCCATTGTAGGTCGATATCTGTCAATGCAGTTTTGTTTTGTTTTGTTGGTTAACATGGCTCAGTCAGCCCCTGCTGGTAGATGCTGTGAATTACTAAAATTAGTTTAAAATTAGTTTTTAAACTACCATTCTTGGCTTGACTTGACTACCATTCAAAAAATTTGCTTCAGTACGTTTTTTGTTTTTAAATAAATTAATACTTTTAGCAAATAAAATTTGTAATTTATAAAATATAAAAGTTATTTTATGTTTACTTTTAGAGACTTATTTTAAAAACATTAAAAAATCTTACTGACTAAACAACTTTGAATGGTATATGATTTTATGAAACGTGTATGTGTATGTAGCAAAGCTGACAGATTTTAAATAGTCTTATCCCTTTGTTTTTGACAAATTGAAAAACAGGCCAAAACCACAGATGCCATTAATAGAGCTTAACTTGTGTTTAACTCGAACTTTAATTTATTGTCCATTTGCTGATAACTGCCTCTTTTAGACTAACATAGACCTATATATTGGCACTAGAGGAAGTCATCACCAAGCATGTCTGCCTTACTTATCTAAAAGACTCATCAAGACCTTGAAAAGTCTCAGGGGTCAACTAGGGTGAAAATCAATGTTGAGCACATCCGATAAATCACTGTAATCAGGCGTCTCTTTGAGGATGTACTTGGGGTGTCTTGTCAGATAGCTTTACAGCTCACAAAGGCCTCAAGCGTGGATCAATACTATACCTTTATCCAAATCTTCAGCAAGCGCCTTGGAGGAAATTGAAGGCAACCAAACTCTAGCAACAATAGATTCCATATAATCAGATGCTCTGCTGGTGTTTCTTCCATTATCTTTTTCCGTTTCTCCTCCACCATATTTTTTTGTTCTCTTCAAAGACTATCTCTGCAGGTAAAGTCAGACAGCAGACAGCTCTTGCCCCAGAGACACCACAGGCTGTGATATAGTCTAGAGCTCTGGGGTCCTTCTCCACACCTCAGACACCTTCAAGCCCCTCATGTGGAGAGGACGCTGCCTTTTGTCTCGCTGGTACAAACATCTCTTCAACATGTCTATATGTGAGTCTAGAGATAATGGTCCAGACTACCCAGATCCACTCCTCACAGAGATGAAAGGAGTCTTTGAAATGATATAAGCCCCCCAAAGCGCTGTGTGCATGCGTATGCGCGGTTCATCCTTCAAAAAACGGCGGGGCGTTCCTAACAATTAGTTTTAATATGGGTGGAGTGGGGTTCAATTCACACAGATTATCTTTTTATCTACAGTCCATGGCGAGCCTTCAGCCTCTTCTCAGACACAAAAGAGATACAGACGCACAGTGGAATCAATTATTTTAAGACTCAACCGAAGCAACTGAACAGAGTAGATATGTGAGCTTCCATCCAATTGTCAAAAACTACTTGTCAACAGTTTTTGCCAAGCACTTCAATATCACCAAACCTTTTATGTCTAGCATATTGTACTAAAGTATGTGAATAGAAATGCTAAACAAACTCATTTTTGTGTTGTGTTTTTCCACAAAAAAAAAAAAAAATAATAATAATCTTTGTTGTCAATCAGAAATTCTGTCTGGCTGTGAATCATTTTGCACATTGGGACTGCCAACATCAGCTGAGCTGATATGTCCTTGGGGGACCTGGGTGTTGGAGAGAGTACATGTGGTTGAAGTTAGTAAAAATAGCAGAAGTTATCAAAACAAATGAAATTGCTTACAACACTGTAAAGAGTTTAGCATATTTTTTCTTTTCTACTGTATCTTTGCTAACTTTTACCACATGTACTCTCTCCAAAACCCAGACCCCCGAAGAGCGCACTGCACTCACAATGAAATTGATAAGTACATAATCTAATTCATACATACATAAAACCATTTTAAAATGATTAAAAATATCTATTTAAATGACTGATACAATCTTTGCTATGGAATACTTCTTTTGGTTCACACTGAGTTTTAACTATTATGTTTATTTTCAAGATCTGAGGCAGATTATCCATTATTATTTTCAGTATGGCTATAAAGGTCACAAAATGATATTCAAGGTCACACAAAACGATATTCAATTTCACATTAGACGCTTTTAACGTAAAATAAAGCACATAATCATACCTGAGATAAACACGTCATAGTTTTCATACAAACAGAAAGGGGCCGTTATCACAAAACCATTTTTGGGGGCCTCAAAATGCATACTTTTAAAAAAGGGAAAAAGTGCAAGTTTTTTGAAATGATACTCTTATTGTCTCTGTGTAAACTACAAAAACATGAATTTGTGAAAACTGGGTTGCCTGTACCCACCAAGAATTTTTCAAAAACACAAAGGAAAAAAATTACTAGTACATTGCTGTCGCTTTAGCTAGACTATCTGCAAACTATTGCTCCACCATGACAGTAACAAACCTCAATAATGTCGTAAAAGAAGACAATTTATGGTTAATTTAGCTATACTGCAAGGCATAGTGATTAACCCCAGGGAAAATAACTTGCATAGCTAGTAGCACCTGCATTCACACAGGCTACTTTCATACTGTGTGAAATATGTTTAGGGCCTAAAATAACACTTCAGAACTCTGATTCAGAACTGTGAATACACCCCTTCCATTTTCTGAGACAACATCTGTGAAATACAGTAGGCAGCCAACTCTTACATAGCATGTCTGAGATAAATAGCATTGCATAGAAATGAAAAACAGCCGGAAATTAATCCCAATCTGGGAGTGACTGAGGCAGAATTCATGGCACATGGTCAACATTCTCAGAGCAGCAGCAGCAGCTGTAGCTGTTATGTTTAGGTTTGTAGAGGAATGATTAGCACCTTAGCTGCAGAGCTAAAAAATGGCTGTTGTTAATTAGCTATGCAAAGGGATTCTGAGGACACGGGTTCCCTCTGTTGTCACGGGGCATTCGGCTGATGAGTCTGAACTAAATCTTTTCTGTCACACGTAAAACAGGATTTCATCTCTGTTTCTCTCTCTCCTTGTCTTGGCGGTAATGCAAACACGGTTAGCGCTGTACTCATTTTGACATGGGTGGTGAGATCCAGACAAAAGTACCAGTGAATCAGCATCATGTCCTGTTTAATAAACATCTGATTAATTTAACAGAATTGTGCTCAAGCCTAGACTGTTAGGTTCAGTATGTGATGAACCAGAGAGGAAGAGGAGAGCGCCCCCTGCTGTTAAATCACAGTAACACTCAGGACACACAATTATGCCATAATTATCATCCTTACGCTCAAATGTCACAATAAAACACATTAAGGCATTTCTAAGTTGCCCATATTTGCATATTCTTTACTTGGCTGTGTATATAAGCCCTTTCACAGTGACTAAGGGCAGACTAAACTGCATCAATTTACTGCTTTCTTCAAACCCTCTGTCAATCAACTCACATGTGCTGCCGAGTGCTTGGCTATCTTTAGTTATCGCATGTCTTCAGCTCTCTCTCTCTCTCTCTCTCAGGCACACAAGACTGCTGAAGAGCACAACACAGAGACACCAAATTAAAAAATGTAATAAATTAGGGCTAGAAAACAGTGAACCTCAGACTAAATTTAAACTAGTCCATGCTTGCAACCGAAAGCTATATCCTTAATATAATATGTAATACAAAATAACCCCAAGGCGTTGAATCCTTTCAAACGTTAAATGATAATAGGATAAATAAAGCTTGTTCTTTATTAGATATTTACAGATCCATTAATACAGCTCAGAGACACAAAATTAAGGAATGATATTGCCACCCAACATACAAAAAGACATTAAAAAGGTGGTAATTTATTAATATAGCCATGACAAGGTCTAAGACCTCAGTTTTTAAAAATTTTCCTGTAACAACTATTCTTTTAATGAACACAGTTATGAATCACACTTATTTTTATGGAAGCCCATTTCTGCCACTGAATAAAAAAATAAAAAAAGGTAATTCCGACTTTTTTTCTCACAATTGCGAGTTTATATCTCACAATTTGAAGAAAAAAAGTCAGAATTGCGAGATACAAACTCGCAACTGCAAGAAAAAAAAGTCAGAATTGCGAGTTTATATTAATTCTGACTTTATAACTCTTTTGTGAGACTTTATAACTCACAACTGTGAGTTTATATCTCACAATTCTGAGTTTATATGACGCAATTCTGAGAAAAAAAAGCCAGAATTGCGAGATAAAAATTCACAATTACCTTTTTTAATTTTTATTCAGTGGCAGAAACGGGCTTCCATATATTTTTGTGATTCCATAAGTAGATATAGGCCTAATAAAAAGAAGTTTGAAAACCAGAAGCTTCGTCTTAATTACAGCAGAACATAGTAGAAGAAATATTATAGCTAATAGAGGCCTTCAAATATTGTGTTGGATAAGTAAGTCAAAAAGAAAAAGGTTTAATCCTTTAAATAGGCTATCGAAATGTGAAGGACTACTTTTGTTCTGTTACAACCTTGCACAGTTAGCATTGACCAGTAGTCCATTTTGAAGTTCCAGGTTTTAAGAGCCCTCCAAATATGTTTTTTGCCTGTATAATGGTGTAGTTATGACATCTACCAATAGAAACTAACTGCTTAAGTTAACCATCCAAACCTAGTCCGACATCTGTGAGCTAGGGGAACATTTTGATTGGATGGTCAGTGTTGTAACACAACACTATGGGTTAGAAGTAGAACTAAAACTAAGACACATTAAACTCCTTGTTATTTCACATATGAGTGAACCGCTGGCTACACAAGTCAGCCATTAATCTGAAGAACACATCACCAATCAGCAGCGCTGGCCTTCAGCCAATCAGAGCCCAGCGTGAGTCAGAGCGTGGCCAACACTCGATCCCGGACACCCATGGTGTTTATCTCTGAGCAGAAAGTGACTAGAAGACGAGTCATTGTGGACACTGTGTACCTTCACACTCTCTTCATGCTCTCCCTCCTCTTTTTCACACACAAATGTGAACACAGACCCATACAAAATACATATGGGGAAATTTCAGACACATTCGAATGATGTCATAGTGATGCCATATAAGAACCATTTTGGTTCCACAAAGAACCTTTCAGGGAACTTTTGGGTTAAGAACATTTCTAAATCTAAAGAACCTTTTTCTACTATAAAGAACCTTATGATCAATGGAAAGGCTCCATCAATGTTAAAGGTTGTTCATGGAAACACAGACTTCATAAAGAAACTTTACTTTTGAAAGACCATATACACTGAGAAAAGATGTATTCATGAACCCTTCCAGCATGTTCTTTCACACACACACACACACACACACACACACACACACATTAACATATCACACTCACTGTTGAACTTCCTGTGACGGGCCCGGGCCCTCCAGGGCCGGTCGCGGATCCAGTGCAGCTTTCGCGACAGTTCCATGGCTGTACGCCAGATCGTGCCCACAGGACGTCATCAGCCCAAACTTCTCCTCTCGTCCCCCAAACATGAGCTCATATCCAAAGCAAATATCGGACCCTTTGAGGGTCTTTGTCCAGTTCTCAAAGTGGACTCTTTCCTCTCTCTCTGGCTGCGTATCTCTTGTCTCAACAAGTCTGTTTGCGTTGCCTGAGATCTATATTTTATGCATGAGTCAGGGGAACTCAACTCCCTCTGCCGCTCTGACACATAGACGCCACTCTGCTTGTCTTGATCCAGGGAGCACCACCTATCCATGGCCGGTATCTGGGTGCACACATTCACACACACACACACACACACACACACACACACACACACACACACACACACACACAGACAGAGAGAATTGAAACGTGACCCTAGTCGTCTTCGGACAAAAGATGGGATTGGATACCAGACAGGGAACATACACTATATCTTGGACTCCTTTGTGTAGCTGAAAGGTGTATTTCGCTAAAATTAAAAATAAAAAGGCTAATTCAAAATAATTCTAAATACCATAATAGTATATAAATAATATTAAAATAAAATAACACTGTTCTTAACCTTACACTGTGTCAGGAAACACAACTAGCCAGAGATCATATTTAGGTAAAATACGAGATCAATTCATTTTATATACTAATTAAAGACACTATTTTTAAATAACTAAATTAATGAATGCAGTATGTTAAACATGGTAAACAGAAACATGAGAGGCTTTCATGAAAAACACACTCATCAAAATCCAGTCTAATTCAATTCAATTCAATTTACAAAATCATTCAAAAC
Organism: Tor tambroides; assembly: GCA_021397915.2. Taxonomy (NCBI): domain Eukaryota; kingdom Metazoa; phylum Chordata; class Actinopteri; order Cypriniformes; family Cyprinidae; genus Tor; species Tor tambroides. Next base: position 119,666 of record JAFVLL020026087.1, read on the forward strand.
CGTTTATTTCTTCTGATCGTCACACCATGCTGAAGGAATAAAGTAGTTTTAATCCCATGTCGCCATCTAGTGGTCTTCTCCAATACATAGACTCTGTGATGGCCTGCTCAAAACAAAAGTCACCAACGCTTGGTGGTCAGGCTGTTCTGGTTTTTAAGTGTTGCAATGCTGGTTCTTTTTTCCAGGATGTTGCCTTTATGATATTCAAGTTGCATCATTTTAGGTTTCATTCATCTGTGTCGCACGAATGTACTGGATCATAAGCGTGATCTAGTTAAACCAAACAGTACAGAATACCAAGAGGCGAAACTCTGATGCTTTTCGGGTAACAGCCACTAGGTGGCGCTTCGGTAGCGCGGCCGCCATTTTGGGGTGAAAGTTCCAACTGGACAACGTTACAGATATACAGAAATAGACAGAATAACAACGAAAGAGAGGTTAAAGTGGAATAAAAGAACGCAAATTGGGCAATCCACTGCAAAAACTGTCAGTGTGACAGTGAAAATCTTGCTTTTTATCGTTTTCCCAAAGACCCTGACAGGTAATTATACACAAAAGTGTAGCCTATTGTGTTTTGAAGTGAGACGTAGTGCACCTGCTAACTTTAACTGTTTTTAGTCTAGTAGTAAACTTAAATCCTTTTAGGAACTGCAGGTCCTATAGCCATAGAAACCATAATAATGATTTATATGGATATGACACTATAGTTATAATGAGCTTATATGCAACTTAACACATTTACAATTACTTACTGTCTATATTATTATTTACTATTACTCCAGTAGGTCTGAAATATATATATATATATATATATATATATATATATATATATATATATATATATATATATATATATATATATTGTACGTTTTAATCTCCTGGAACACACTACAAACATGATCTAGATTAGAACATGATGCATTGCTGTGTCTGTCATAATTAAACAATTTTGGAGAAAGTGGCTGTACTTGTGTTTTGTTTTGTTTTTTTCCATAAAAACGTTTTTGTTGTTGTTGTTGTTGTTTACCGTCTTCCTTTAACGGACATTAATATAAGACAATACTGCAAAAACAGTTTACTGTCAAGATGTTATTCCTGTTATATATTTATTGTCCAACATTCCTAATTTTTCTGTCATTAATTTAATGTCATATGTTGGTATTAATTCAGTGTTTATAATGTTAACACATATTTTCAACCGAAACTGGTTTCTAGAAAGCAAAAATTTTTGTAAAAAAAAAAGAAAAGAAAGGGAAGGGAAGACTTTAAAATAAAGTCTGTGAAATAAACTGTTAAAAGGATTTGATGATCACTAGTCTAGTGATTGTACATTATTGTTGTCATCGTTCAGGCTGTATTTCAGCTTTAATGTACAGTATTTTTGAACAAAGCAGCTGATATTTAACAAGGAAAATGTACGATAGAACATAGATATGGGTAAGTAAAGTATATAAAAATACATATATACTTTAAATGTGTTATTGTAAGATGGTCAAGCGCGACTGGCTGCTATTATTCTACGGCGTTTTTGTGTAGTTGTCAGTCCAAAATGGCGGCGGCACAGTCATGTCATGGGCGCAACTGTTGCTATGGAGCGTTCTATTGAGTTTCGCCTCTTGGGCTTCTATACTCTTTGGTTAAACAATAGTTAAAGCAATCCTTGCCTTAGATTTAAAAAAAAAGTAAGTAAAATGACCAAAGATTTCCTTTTGTCTTATGTTTATTGTCATAGTGTCTACAATTCTGCATCTATGAAATAAATAAAAGAAACCAACAAACAGTTACACAGTCTTACATGAAAACATAAAACATCATGGAATGTAATGGAAGAACATTTAGAAGAGCATAGATTTATAACACTAACTCTCAAAAGACTATATATAGAATATCTGAATGTTCTGCACAAAATATTAATCATCAGGTCATATAAAATCACAACTGCTTTAAGGCACGTATAATAACAATACAGTACTTATGACACAAGGAAAAACTGATGGAATATTTGTCACAGAACAAAAGTGAAGATCAACATTTAAATATTTTGTTTTGGTCAGAATTATATGTAATTAATAATATCAGGTCAGGATATATTTTGGATGGATTAAAATATGACTTTGGTAACCGTATTGGAGGGATGAACCATGCATGGAATCAAGTGCTGCAGTAAAGATTACAAGAGCAGTGGCAAGATGTAGTCTTAATTAGCAGCTTTAAGACATTAAAATTTTACTACCATGAACATCTTCAGCCTTGTTAATTGCTGGTATTCTTTTAACTAGTTCTTTGGTCTATTATTCCAATGAGTCCACCAGATGAGAAACTGGTGGACTCATTAGAAATCCTGCAAAATGTCACATCTGACCAGCAGTTTTTAAAGTGATGTCTGTGCATGTCAACAATCATACAAAAAATTTAGAAACATCTGAAGTTGAGATTGACCAAAGCTGGCAAACACGTTAAGACACTGTCTCCCCTCTCGTAAACTCAAATTCTGCTGTTTTATATCATTACTGTCCGTGTACGGTAAACACATTTCTGCACATACTGACAGTGCTCCAAAAAACTGCTCTCCAAAACATTTATGCATCTGCAGACTGCACCATCATGCTTTTTTGGGGGCCACAGAAAATCCAGAATAAAAAGACATAAATAATAAACAAAATGGAAAGACATTATTCAAATGTTGGTCACTAAAAACAAAAACGAAATCTGAAAGAAACAAATCTACATTTTTCTGATCTGGACAAAATGACAAAACATTCTGTGCTTTGGACTATAAGGACACACTAGATAAAAGAAAAAAATCTTTATTTAAAGCTGAAATAAGGCCCATAGAGTAACTTTAGAAACAAAGTCACTTTCCCAACTGGAGTTATAACCAAAAAAAAAAAAAAAAAAAAAAAGATATGGCTTTCAAGCCTGGAGTACCTATGAAACAATCCTTCATCTCTGTAAACAAACTTCATTATCCAGCAAAAATGCATCTTGCACATCTCTAAAGATGCCATTTTTCAGTTGAGAGGCTTAACAAAAGCTGATCATCTCCAGTAAAGAGACTGTTGTGATGAACAGCAGAAACTCACAGAAGGACAAATAAAAAACATTTATGAATAAAACAAGGAGGTAAACCTGATTTAAAAAAAACAACGTGTTACTCATGTTACTGTCACATTCACAACAGACTTTAACTGAATGGTCCACTGTAGTGTGTCCACTGGACTGAACTTGATGTTTGAAACACAGTTACAGGTCTGAGGGATCAGAGGCACAGGGTGTGTGTACTTGTGTATTCAGTTGTTTATTCGGTTGAAAATTTCAATCCTAATCTCCATCTCTATCCATTGCTCCATTCCATGCACGCTCAAGACTGGAAGGTGCAGACGTGCGGTTCTGGCTTGAGTTTTGCCTTATTCTCAAAGAAGTCTGGGTAATCCGGCTTCTTTGGTTTAGCTTCCTTTAGAACCAATGTTTATTCTTTTTTGTGATCCTCAGGCGGATCGTCCAGGTCCAAACCGGGTTCTGCCACGCAACAATAACATAGCTTCTGTGTTTGCAATGAAATTGTATCTGAAAAAAGAAAAAGATAAAAGATCAGTATGTGAAAATCATTCAGAATATTAAATATTTGGCTTACTTGAAAACATCTAAACTGGTTCATATTTTAAAGATCAAAATGGTATTGATTAATTTGCCTGCTCTAAAAACTTGAGGCTGAAGTTGTTCTTTTTTTTATGATGATAATGGTTCCATTTTATACATAATGAATAGAGCCGTCAAGTTTATTTATTTAGTGAAAATAAATATAAAAAACAAACTAATTTTAAAATAACATTAATAAATACAATGAGTTTTGGAAGTAACACATTACATGATCAGATTACTTTTTAAAGTAACTAGTAAAGTGACATTACTTTTTAATTTATAAGAAAATATCGAAGTTAATTTTTCAAATAAGTAATGCAAGTTATTTTATTTTACCATTTATTCACTGACAACTTTCCCGTCCCATGTTGAGAGAATTTGGGAGTGAGGTGCAGAGAAAGAGGCCCTTCCTTTTGTCTGAGGCTTATTCACTTCACTTTTGGTGTGAAAGGGCCTTTACAGTTGCCAAAAATACAACTTTTGGGGTAACGCAAAAGTAACGCAATGCATTACTTTCCATAAAAAGTAATGCAATTAGTTACATTTTATAGAGGTACGCAATATTGTAATGGATTACTTTTAAAAGTAACTTTCAACTATTAACACTGAATGATGATAATAATAATAATAATAATAATAATAATATTTATACACAGTTTGTAGAAATTTGAGTGTGAAGAACCATTTTTATGTTTTTGAGAATTCAGTCAGCATAGCAAACCTGCTACTACAGGAAACCCACCTTGAAAAACCGCGCTTAAAAGCAGGCAACAAATTTAGCACATCATGCAATTATATTATAATCTGATTTGATTTAAAAAGTTTAACTGATAACAGCCCTAGCAATTAAAATAATAACACTTTATTCAGCTTCAGTTTTTATAGTCTGAAGAAAATATGAGTGATGCCTGCCAGTGAAAGTTTCACAACCATAATAGTAGGATGTTCTAAGTATTTGCCGAGACACTGGCTGTTTCTCAATACCAAGTACGCAAAGTTCGGACTTGCGTCCTCGGTAGTTTGGACTTCGCAAGTTCGACTCGGGAGTGCGAACTCCTGAGGACGGGAGGACGCAAGTCCGGTATTTCTGCAAATGGAACAGCAGTGTACTTAACATCAGACAGTTCGCCTTGGCTACGGTTATCCTCACTGTATGCATTTACAATACGATGAAATATGATATCAAACACCACTGCCTCTTTTTGTTATCATTTAAACACATTAATAGCTGCAAAAATGTAGTTCAGAGAACGTACATACATTACAGTGAAACGAAACATTATATCAAAAAGCATTGCCTCTTTTCTGTATTATTTAAAATATTAATAGCCACAAAAATGTGGTTCATGCAACGCATACACGCATTACAATAAAACAAAATGATATCAAACACCACTGCCTTTTCGTTTTCGTCAAAATATAAAACACAACCCTCTTTTCGTTTTTTATTTTAAAAATATAAAACATTAATATGTGGTTTAGGTAATATGTGCACATATACTCTGATTATCTTCCCTCTATGTATAATAAAATGAAATATGAAGCACAACTCTGCCTTTTTTGTTAAATGTTTTAATGAACAATAATAGCCATAAAAGTGTAAGTATAAAGTATAAGAGACATATGTAATGGGAAATAAAGACAAAAGCAAGCAATTCAGTCAAATGTATGCAAAAGTCAGCACTGTATTACGATTAATAAATAAATAATTTATGAAACAACTTTGTGCTCAGCCAAAACGATATGGAAGAAATAATATATTCAAGAGACCAAAGATTATGTGTTAGATATACCCAAAATGAATTTTAACTCAAGTTTAACATCAGAGCCAGCGGCATACGTCAGAAGGACTAGCCGCGGTGAGGCTGCTCTCGGCGGATACATGAGCACTGAGCGCCCGGCGATCGTGTGGAGCTCATTTCTCCGAAATCGGCGAAGCAAATTTTCAAACAGGCGCTATCTTTATAAATAAACCACAAATTTGAGTTTTAAACAACTACATTCTCGCCTGAAATACTCTTAGAATTGCATTTCATGACACAATAACAGTAATATTTTGAAAATTTTATGGGTTTTCCCCTTCACCATTAACTCTTGCTGATTGGTGCGAAATGCATTCTGGGATACCTGGCTGCCTCAAGTTTGCACAAGTCACCTCTGGATGCATCCTTGATAAAAGGGGCGGAGCAAGAACACATCTGGGGATTTGAACTGTACTATGCTAGATGTGAACTTTGAATTGGAACAGTACTTGGGCGACGACTGATGACGTTTCACAAGTCCACAAGAACACAAGTACAGACAAGAACGCATATTGAGAAGCAGTTACTGTTATATGGTTGCTAGGGTGTTCCAGGTCATTGTTAGGTGGTTGTTTACAGGGCTCAGCCAAAAGAACCCACACCCGTGACTTTCTTTCCTTAATAGTCTGTATTAAAAACATTAGCTGAGTTTTATTACTCAATACAACTGCATCATAAATGCTGTAATGTAAATTATAACCAAAAATGATTGAAATGCTTTTTTTTTTTCTCTCTGTAACATACCCCAGATTCATGGAGGCCTATCTCAGTATAAGAACAGGGGTCTCAGATGGATGAAAACAGTGAAGTCATTGTTCATAGTAAAATTTGCACAGCAGTACATATGGATCATTATATGCTCACAATACTCCTGTTTCATAACATCTAATGCATCTTGGGCTTAGACATGTGCCGGTATATATAATGTGATATCACGATAATGAATATGCACACTATTGTTATCGTGGGCACTTCAAAATACTGAGAATAATTATTTGTTACAAATTATTCAGAATTTTGAATGCATTTTAGGAATACTTTTCCCATCAACTGGTCACAATGCACTACACCGCTGTAAACTCTGTCGAATACGCATGCACACTCTGATGTAAACAAGCACGGATGAGAAGTGCATGGCAGAACACGTGAGAAACGCTCTGGATGAAAGCCCACATTCACTCTCTGACAGCAGATGGCGCTGAACAGCAGAATGCAGCTGTTACCCCGGAAACAAAATAGCTTTGTTTCTGAAAGGTGTTTAAATTTAAAAATTTTAAAAAGCCATTCAGATTTGTGTATTTGCTATGGTGTTCATCACAGTGCCAAATACTTGAATATTTAGACTTAATAGGCTATTTATTTTCAAACTTTTTTATATTTTAATCTAGACATGTAAAAACATGCCCAAGATATTGTTTTAAAGTGTTTTGATTCTTTATTGTTCGGTCAAACTTCACATTAGGGCTTCATTAGATAGCATTAGTTAATTTATTAGTTAACAAACTTCTAAACATTCATTAATCTTAGGTAATTCCGATATTTAATAACATGTTGTTAAAATCAAAAGTTGCAACTGTGTTATGAACTAAGAGTTGTAATTTTTTTTTAACAAAGATTAATAACTTCTGTAGCAAATGTAGCTAATGCTCATTGTGAATGTTAATGCATTAACTAAGGTTAACTAATGAGATCTTATTGTAAAGTGACAGGCTACCTATTGGTCTTTATAATTCTTTTGCACTTTAATCTGAGTAAAAATTAACTTTATACATTTTTTGTGTATTGCTTTTTTGTATTTAAATGTTTAATTATTTTTGTTATAAGAAAAAAGTTATTAAACCTGTTATACTGTATTATGACAACACTTTTTGCAACTAAATTTCAATATCATGATAATACCGTATACCGTGATAAAAGCATAGGCAATTAATCGCAGCATGAAAATTTGATACCATATCCCTACTTGGGCTCAAATTCATTGTACATCACCACAATTATGTATATATGCAACAAAACCCCTAGAAGGTAAATAGAACCTGGGTGTAGCACATAGGAGAATGTTTCAAAAATTAAAAAAACTTCCTATAGCCTGTGGCAGAAACCAGAGCTGTGCAGGTTCTGCAGGTGCCCAGCTGCACTAACAGAAGTGAGGCAAGAGAAACGAGAGGCTCTTGCATGTTTGTGTGTTCACTCACCGAGCATGTGTCCCAGAAAGGCGGGTCTGGAGCTGGGCGGGAGGTGCACACATAGGTAATACACAGGAGCCCCGGAAAGAGCGACGATGATTCCCACCAGAGAGTTTATAGTGTCACTGTAGAGCGGTACAACCACCAGAAAGACGCTGCAGAGGCAGTACACTATAGGAAAGAACAGGCTCAACTACATGGGAACAAACACACACAAACACAGAGTCAATGAAGCACATCATAAACCAGCGCAATAAAGAAATAAAAATGTTAACTTTGTTGCAAGTATTAAATATAAAACATTGGTTATTATCTTATCTTATTTTAAGGCATCATAAATGTGTTCCTGATGTGAAGGCTGTTCTATCAGATAAGAAACATTATCTTTCTTTCTAAGATACTTTATTGTGACTAAGTATCACACATGTCCTTCAGAGAGAGACAGATATACAGAGAGAGAGGAAGAAAGAGAGAAAGCACCCTTTTGTCAGTAGCTTTGGTTCCAGTATTTTTCCTATAGGAATTTTTTAAAAAGTCTTTGAAACCAACCGGCTATAAGAGAATTTACAACATGGCTTTAATGAGGGAAAGAGCATTGTGAATGACAACCAAAATAAAAACAACAGATAAATATAAAGCTATCCAATTAAAGACATTGATTATGTACATAGAAACAACATATTTTACATTTAATTGCATATATTCTAAAGATAATTAAATTAATTAAAAATTAATAAAAAGAATTATTATATACAATTATATAATAATAATAATAATAATAATAATAATAATAATAATAAACACACACACACACACACACACACACAAAACAGTACTGTAAAATTACAATACTAATATTAACAACTCTCTTATATTTTTTTTAAACCATCAAGCTTTTACTTTGGTGGAAAATTGCAGGGAGCCCTTAAAGCTTCCCTCCTGTTGTCAACAGCCGGTTTATAAGCACTTCACATTGTTTAGGAAAATGATCAGTGCAAGCCGTGTTCCCAAATGCATGTGTAAACCAAACTCACAGCAGATGTAGAGAAGAGCTCATGTGGAGCAGCAGTTATTGCAAACCTGAACCGTTCTGATACACTGAACAAAAAAGCTCTGAGCTGCTCTTGGATAAATGAACACAGTGCCATGCTTCACTGTGATAGATGCAACACATATATTTATTGAATTAAATTGCAGCCTTTGTGACTAGACCACCTCACTAAGCCATATCACAATTTTGTTTTGATTTGTTTTTTTTTCCTTCCAATTAATTGTGCAGCTGGTTAAACTAATGTTAGTGTGTTAGATGCTCAAACAAACAGAGCAATGTTTTGGGAGAGCGTACAGTTGTCTCTGCATATAAAAATGTAACAGGACATAGCAGAAACAAAACAGTGCAGCAAACACAGTTTGTTGGCCATTAAAAATTCCACAGAGCAGTATACTGGCATAATTACAGGCAGCAGAGCGTCTGCGGTTGTGGACTAATGTCGTCGAGCATCTCCAGAGAGAGGACGTTGCCTCAAGCTGCTCTGCTTAACTAGATCAGTGTAACAGGAGATGAAAACATGATCAAATCTGGAGCAAATAAACTAAACAGATACTGTCCATTAACTTCCATGTGACATCCATGATCATGTGGGTTAAAAATGAGCTTCACTACAGTAGCTTGAGATATTAAGATGTGATGATAAACGACAAAGTAGCTTTTTTTAATCAAAGTTCAGCTCCCAAGAAAGTTTTACTCACAACAGCCACAGCTTCACTCTGTAGCAGTGTATTCATGTCCAGCACTGCATAATAGGCAATATTAGTCAGGATGTAGATTATTGTGACAATAGGCATGGAGATCGCTATAGACAATGGCAGATTCCTGAAGAAGGGAAAGAGAGATTTTGTTTACATACTTATTCTTCCTGATTTATTTGCAACAAAACTGCTAGACATTCATTCAAGACGAAATGTGAAATTTCTGTGGCACAAAGGATTGCAAAAATGATGAGTGTTTTTCCAAACACACCCCTAATCTTCCATTGGTAGGTAAAACAGATAGTCCCGCCCCAAATGAATGCCATTGGTTGAGCCAACGAACTGAGCAATGTTTCGAAAGTACTATAGAGCCACAGTCTTCACACTTTTCAGGAAATCAACCTACATATGGTTTTCTTATAGTTGTCTCCACATATTAAGCCAGAACATGAGAAATACTTCTATTATTATTGATTCTTACTTACAGTGTGTTGAGCATGCCTTTATATTAAGTGAAATGTCATGAGTATTAGTACCTTTCTGGGTTTTTAATCTCCTCTGTGATGAAGTTCAGGGTGTCCCAGCCTGAGTACGAGTACAGAGCGGCGTACAGAGCCAGAGCCATGTTTCCTGAATCCAGTTTAGAGTTCTCAAACGAACCCCTAAAGTTGTCTGTTTTTCCTATGGCACAGCAATGCGAATGCAGTCAAATATCAAAAACAAACAGTAATGACTCACAATAATATCAATGTGTAGCACTACTGTATAGGGTCGTTGTTTTTTTTTTTAAATCTCATTCTCACCAAGGATGAATTTATTTGATTAAAAATACAGTAAAAAACAGTAATATTGTAAAATATTATTACAATTTGAAATAACTGTTTTCTACTTTAATATATTTTAAAATGTAATTTATTCCTGTGATGGCAAAGCTGAATTTTCAGCATCATTACGCCAGTCTTCATGTCACATGATCCTTCAGAAATCGTTCTAATATGCTGATTTACTGCTCAAGAAACACTGCTCATTATTATCAATGTTTTGAGCTGCTTAATGTTTTTGTCTCGAAAGCGTGATGTATTTTTTCAGGATTCTTTGATGAATAGAAAACAACAGCATTTATTTGAAATAGAATTTTTGTAATATTATAAATGGATACAATTAACCATCATGTTAAATGTGTCTTTGCTAAGTAAAAGTATTTATTTCTTAAAAAACAATACTGACCCCAAAGTTTTAAACAGTAATATGGTATAAGGTATATATAGTAAACAACATGTTTGTCAGTATGTTCAAACCTTGGGCCAGCACAACCATTCCAGCAATGATAATGACTATGAGAGCCAAAACTTTAGCCACAGTAGAGATGACCTGAAGAATGGCCCCCCATTTCACCTTCATGCAGTTCACAAAGGTGAGAAGACCTGCAAAGGAAACAGTGATAGACATGCTCATATAAAAGCCAGACAATATATACCGAATATACTTCAACTACTGTTTGCAACTGGTATTTCTTAATGTCCCTTTTAAACATTTGTGTAAAAGTTCCATAGCTCCATTGTGCAATTGTGTTCCATAGCAACTACTATTACTATTTCCTTGTAGATGAATGTAAATTTTCCAATGTGTCTTAAGTTCCCCTTCAAGTATTTACTGACAATTTGTCCAGGGCTATAAAATTAGGCTGCGTGTGAGATTTTTTCAGAACCCTTTCAGAGTAAAACCTTAACTCCTGCCTCTGCTGTTTTACTGACTGGTAATTCAAGTTCCCCCATTCACCTGATACTGTAGTGAACACTCCTGGCATATAATTTCACCAACAAACCAAGTCTGACAGTAATTCACTCCTCGATAACAGAACTGCAGATAGCATCGTGACTGGACGTCCTGGCACTGAGATACCCAGAAGATTAATTGAGGTATTTCTGTACCCGATTTAATCTCAGTTCAAATGCCACCTCATTCTGATGAAACTGTACAGACCAAGTCCAAATAAACTGCTATTTGTCTCAAAATGGAAATTAAAACCTGTAGAATTACACTGTTATATAAGCTTGCATAAGCTTTGTGGTTCAGGCCTGTTTGTTAAGTACTTGGGTGGACTTTGCTGCAGTAAGTAGCAAAACATGTCACAGGTGACAAATACCCGAGAATTCCCTTGAACTCAAACAAACTGCACATGATCTCTGTGGAAACAGTCACCAATGACTTCATAAAAAGGTCTTGTGGATGTCTTGGCAGGGTTACGGACTCCAGTCCAAATGGAAAGTATTTGGTTGACATAAATAAAATGCCTAAATAATGCCAATCAACACTGACAGGAATGGAGAGAACAGCCTGGCAGCCGCAGTGGAATTAACAGCTGAACTAACAGAAAACACTTGTTTCAAAACACTTGTTTTTTGTAGAGACAGTATTCACATCATTGACAAATTACATGGACAAAGTACAAGTCTACGCACAAAAGTATGAGCATGTCCTGTACTTTAGCCAAATGAAAATGGTGACAGTTTATTCAAACTGCAGTGCAGACTCACCTGCTGGACTGTGTAATTTTAACAAGTTAATATTGAAATTACACAATCTAACAGCTGAGTCCAACAGAGGTAGTTCACCCAAAAACAAAATTAAGGAAATTTGCACTCTCTCATAAAGAAAAAAGAAGGTTCCCAGATTTAACTCAGTGGAAGAGACATTTGTACTTTTTATCATTGCAACTTAGAAGGATGTTTTAGTATGAAGAAAAACAAAAGAGAACACAATTTCCTAACAAAAATGAACAAATAAAAAAAAAAAAAAAAAAAAAAAAAAAAAAAAAGGAAATGAATGAAATAACATTGTAGAGAAAAATGCACCATGAGCTCCCTGGGTTTACAGCAGAAATGGAGTTTGTTTCAGCCCATTTCTGCTGTAAACCCAGGGAGCTCATGGTGCATTTTCAGTAGCTATTTAGCTATTTCATTCAGTTCCTTCTTTCCCATAAGTATTATTTATATACTAATAATACTTAGAATTAGCTTTTATTTTTATATTTTCAGTTTTCATTTTAAATTTAGTTTAACTTTGTCATTTTTTGTGCTTTTTTATTTTTTAAAAATTAGCTTTGATTTATTTTTTAACTTATTTCATTTCAGTTGGTTGCCAATGCACATTTTCTTTTGTTTTATTAGTTCTAAGTTTGCCATGTAATATTTATACTAATTTAATGCAACTTTTAATGGTTTTAATTTTAATTAACAATAACAACACTGATTTGGAAACTTTGTGTATAAGAAGTTACTATATTACAATATATATTTTCTATTTTGTATGAAATTAAAAAAGGGACTGTAAGGCAACCATACAAACTAAACGATCCTTGGGTAGTGGTATAAATTGGTATGATTTATTTTTGACACGTTAACAAAGCGCTCTTTACAGAGTAATCTCATATATGCTGCGCTGTGTGAACAGTAAACAGTAGTGAATCTCAGGGAAAGCCAGCCTTTATTGTGCCAGTGTTTACACTAGCTTCAAGTGTTGTTACATTACCAAAGCATGCATGCATGAGTGCAAGAGCACTTACCTATAATGAGAGCTGCAATGAGCCGTACTGCATCATTTGATGCTGGGCAGGTGGGGAAGAATGGTTTCACTAGGTAATTAGCAAAAGTAAGAGCGATGACTGCCTGGCAGGCCGGTTCCACGATCATTAGCGAGGTCCACAGACGGATGAATGCAAGAAAGCCCCCAAAGGTCTCAAGGATGTAGGCATAACTAGCTCCTGACTTGCGAATGGTTGTGCCCAGCTCGGCGTAGCACAGGGCGCCAAAAACAGAGAAGATTCCTCCAATAACCCAAACCACCAGAGACAAACCATAAGACCCTGTTTTCTCAAGAACACCAATGGGGGAAACAAAGATGCCGGAGCCAATCATGTTCCCCACGATGAGGCAGACGCCATGCAGTAGTGAGATCTCCTGCTTTAGACGCATGGAGCTGGTGGAGTCGGCGTCCCCCATGATGAACTCAACTCAAGAGGCAGGGGTACTACAAAAATCAGGAATGTGAGAGTCTTTTCACCTCAAGCCTGGAGTTTCAGCCAAGCCTCATTGTTGTTTTCTTTCTGTGTCAAATCTAGGAGATAAAAGAGATAAAACACAGGTAATGGAATGTTGTAGGTTAAATAAAACTGCTACCAGCATCTGTGGCATGTCGTTAACAACAAAACAATTTAGATACAATTTTCAACACTAGTATACAAAAAAAAACAGCAGCTTAATCTCTCCAACATCAATGCTAACAAGCGCTCTTGGAGAACAGGTTCTTTAATTGCACCTCAGTCGTTTCGCCTGCACCTGCTGCCCAGGATGCCACAGAGCAAGTGCAGTGCCATCAGGAGGAAATTAGTACAATGTGAGAAGAGAACCAGGCAATGCTTGGTTGGGTGTGGTCATCAACAACAGAACTAACTGCTTTTAGAGATAAACCAACTAGCGATAAAGACATTCATCACACTAAAACTATGTGGGAACATGCTCCAGTTGAACAGCATGACAATGTTATACATCAAAAGAATTGTAAAGAGAACTGAAAACCTGTGAATTAAATTAAAGGTTGTAAAAAGGCACTTAAAATCTTTTTGGGGCCACTGTACGATATATTCTTTGACAGCTGAAAATGAACATGCCAATGTTTAAAAGAAAAGAGAAAAGCATTCCTTAAGTCTTTTCACTTTAAGCTACATACTTTTAAACAATGACTGAATTTACATGCATAAGGGGCTGTTCACAAAGAATGGCTTTTCATTGTTTTGTTTTTTTTATTTAATGTATACACGCACTTGACTGATATGCCTGACGGCGACGTTCTCTTCTTTTTGCAGAGTCTTACATTAAAAATGCAGCGCTCAGGTTAAAAGCTGTTCAACTTTTCAAAAACCAACATCTAGATCTTACGTTGTTTTTCATTCCACTGGTCTGCATCTCGTATTTTAACCGTAAAAACACGTTTTGCGTGCATGGCTCCTAAGAATACTGGTATTAATCGGAATTCGAGAATCATATTCTGATTATGTAAGTATCATGTAAATGAATATGCCTGTTTTAATCAGAATTTTTGGTCATTTAAACACCTGTTCAGAATTTTTACTGTAACTAACCATTTGTTTATATATCTGCACATAAACAGCTTGGTAATATAATATTAGGAAAAGACATTTGAGAAATATAAAAACTTCTGGACAAACAGTTTTTGGAATGCAGATAAGACTTTAACAAATATAAAAATGAATGTACAGCAGGCCTTGACAAGTTGACATTTGTAACAGCCTCATGTTTTAATTTCTGTAATTAATTATGCTGCAGCTCAAAGCAGAATGGCAGGAACAAAATGTGCATGTGTGAACTATTCAGAAAGTATGCAGAAGTATTACAAAAGATGTGAAGATCAATCATATAAACCTCCTTTTCAGAATATAATCCTAACTAAACTATTAAACTTACTCAGAAAGTGATGTAGGCTACATGTTAACATACATACCTGTATACACCCGGAAGATCTACTAACCTATTGTTGGTTGTAAAAGTGTATAACCATTAACACATGAAACATTTCCTCGGTGATAATGCACTTATGCTTACATGCCTTTTAATTATTACTGTTGTTTTTATGCATTTGTATAATGTTGTAAAATTCTTATATTTTTGATATTCTGCGCGCTTCGCCATGCTGTCAAACACGAACCTGAGTTTAAATGTTTGATTCGCGCCAACACACAACGGCGTCCCGCACTTTATATGAACAGACAGAACGGACGATATTACAAAACAATATTCATTAACTATTATTTTACAAGTAATTCATCTCTATGTAGTCGCTAAAACACGTCTCTTTATCAATCATCATTCAACATCGTTCCAGCACGAGCTACACGTTAAGAGGACGTTAACAACACGTTCAGGTTAACTTAGCTCTTAAAACATAATTACCAATGTCACGATTTCCCGTCAACCTTCATAATTTCAATATTACTTGACTTCAAAGCTAAGAATAAGTTCTCCTCTATATGATTTAAAGGTAAGAAAACATCTCTGACTCCATTCACATCCACTGCTGTTAGCTAATATGTTACTAGCGGTCTCACACACGCTTCTGCTACAGCACTCACCCAGCTAATACTAGTACCCACTCATGCGGTTGAGGTTGGAAGGTGAAATATCAAGTTTAAGTCATCTACCCATCAGATCTCACCTGTTCTTAGTGAAGAGATGTGGACCATGTGCGTGCATGAACGGACGTGGAGCTGTGAGAGAGGTGGAGACTCATGATGACATACTACAGCCTTCCCCTCACTAACATTAGGCCATCCTCCTCCTCCACCTTCATCTCAACCAACCCAGCGCTGTTGACTGGACTGGGGTGTTTTTGTTTGTTGAAGTAGGCCTACAGGTTATTTCACATCTTTTTACTGCGGTTTTTATATGGGTGTGTGTTACTTCACTAAGTACTTAAGGAGATATATTCTCTCAACATAATATTTTGTAATAGTTGCTAACGTAGTATTAGTCAGTAGGGAATAGCCAGTTTAGGGCCCAGTATTAGTTCAGAGTTATATTAACTTAATGTTACTCAAAAATGTATTTTTACTATTTAAAATAACTGTTTTCTATTTGAATATTTAATTTATTCCTGTGATTTCAAAGCTGAATTTTTAGCATCATTACTCCAGTCACATGATCCTTCAGAAATCATTCTGATTTTATGCTCAAAAAACATTTATTATTATTATTATTATTATTGAAAACAACTGAGTAGATTTTTTTCAGGTTTCTTTGATGAATAGAAAGTGCAGAAGAACAGCATTTATCTGAAATAGAAATATTTTGTAACATTATAAATGTCTTTATCATCACTTTCAATCAATTTAAAGCAGCACTGCACTTTTTCCACTTGATGACATTTTAGTTGTCAAGTTAACAAATACTCACTTGTAACTTCTCTTGTTGGCAAACAATGTCTGGTAACCTGCTACTTACAAGGACACAAAACTGAGGCGTTATGGGACACAGGTTCTCAAGTATGTATTGTAGATGAACAATGGAGAAACAAGTACATACCTGAAGTGAAATTGAAGGACATTTCTGAGGCAACAGAAGCTCCAGATGGCCTGCAGCTTGTGGCAGCTAATGGGACCAGTATGTTGGATGGATAGAGGTAACTTTCAAATTGGCTTCTCCTGTTTACAGTAAAAGTGTTAGTCATTCCTGTCCTTGTTTTATATGATCAAAGGTTATCCAAGCCAATCATTGGCTACAATGTGATTGAACAAGTGATGAGTAAACTTAATGAAAATAGTGAAGTGAGTAAAGGACATTTGCACAAAATTGTTAATTATGCCTTTCCTGGGATGAGGAAAAATAAATTACAGACTTTCATTAACCTTGTGACTGCTGAGAGTACATGTGAATACTTGGTGAAAATGATGAAAGACCCTGTTATCGTACCAAAACGCACAATTATGCAGATACACTGTCAAGTTAAAGTGCCGTATGTGAAGCAGGACACTGTTTTCTTGTTTGAACCACATGTAAACTCACAGTGTCCAGATGGCCTTGAACCCCTGGAGACTCTACTAACTCTAAAGAGGGGAAGTCACCCAGTCAAGATCAGAACATCACAGATCAGGATATAAGGCTTGCAGGGAAAACTGAGCTTGGGACAATACAGTCAATATAGTACTACATACTACTAGTGGCAGCATCACACTGTGCAACAACATCCATGATCAGTGAGATTCAAAAAACACCAATACTAACGAAAGTAACAGTGAAGAATTGTGGGACCCACCGATTGATGTAAGCCACTTACCTATGCACCAGCAAAACAAAGTGAAACAGCTGCTGTGAGAAAAGTGTCATTCATTTTCAAGGTCAGTTGACGATATTGGATGCATCAAGGGTCTTCAGTTAAAGGTATCATAGGTGATTGTCTTCAGAAACATTTTTTGTTATTCTGGTTGAAAGTCTCTTCACATCTTGATAGCAATCATTAAGTTAAGTGGTCTAAATGTATTTATCTGTATTTATATATTCTGTGGAAGGTGTAGGACCAAGAAATGTTCGTCCAATCAAAACGTTCGGTCCGAGCGTTTTAATTGTCTTTTCTACCTGTCTGTCAACGTATGTATTTGCATACCTCTGCACACCCTGTTCGCGCAGACACGATACGTCATCAGCGCGTTCACGCACGCTGTGCAGACAGAGCGAGAATGGCAGACAAACATCAACAACCCGATCTTCCTTCCTGGTATTGTAGTACTTTTACTAGCTATAAAGTTTTCTGACCGGTGAATGACACATGATGTAGCCCAGCGGTTCCCAATCTCGCGCTCCCCGCTCTGCATATTTTGCTTAGTCTCGTTTAGTTAACACACCTGAATCAGATAACCAGCTCATTAGAAGAGAGCTACGTGCATGAACTGTGTTCCGATTGACATGCTCCCTACACAGTGTTCATTGCTCCCTACTCCCTGAGCAATGGAAAATCCGTTGAAGTTTATTTCACTTTGGAACATTCACTCACGGATTTGCGCTGCGCAGCGTCTTCACACACAGACGAAACTTACTAGAGAGTGTGACATAATATACCTCTGTAAATAAATACAATTTAAATTCACGTCTCGCACACTTTAATGCCCTTTGTATGGAACATATACGCTCGCTTTGAACTGGAATCATGGCAGAATATCTGGTGATGTCCACTTCGCAGGGCACTTATGACTTACGGTCGAACAGAACAAACGTCGGACGTGATAAGATATATATATGAAATGTGCAGAGCGGGGAGGGCGCGAGGACTGTAATTGGAAACCGTTAATGTAGCCTATTGTAGTAATTTAATGTTGTCTCTGGTATTCCGCTCTCTGAGCGTATGTGTGTTCAGGGGGCGTGGCTTTGGACGGCGATTGCAGGGAGGGTGGGACGTTCGCTTTCAGTGCTATCAGGCTAAAGTTAGCATTTTCCGAGATCTCCCACTACACCTTTAAGTATCTCCCCGATACGCCTGTTGTCCACATGTATGCTTCAGTTCCTAAACCACTGTATCAGGAAATGAGCAAGACATGATTTCCTAGGGCTGGATTGAGAAAACCCATTCTCTCTACTGTTTACCAGTAGTTTGAGTTCATAAGAAAGATGGCAGCCTTGTTGTCCATCAACTATAGAGGATAGGACACTACCTGATCGCCAACCTATCCCAAGAGTAGAGAGTAAAGAAGAACTTTAAACAATGCCCTCTACGAAGCTTGTGTCCAAATGTACAATGAGCATTCGCAAGAAAGACATCTCTTTGCGGGTGTTCTCAAATATGACACGGGGGTCGTCCGATTGGCACCGAAGGCAATTAGGAGCCATTACCATAATTACCATAAGTACCAAAAGGCTTACCATCAAGATTTTATGTTCCTGGAGAGCAGACCCTTGACAGCATTAAGTACACCATGGGGAATAACAAGAATGTCGGAGAAATCATAAACAACTTACAGTCAGAAAGTAGACCTTTTTCAAAGAAGTGGCAGTGAGCAAATCCTACAGTTTGCGATATAGGGCCAGTTTTACTAAACAGGGCAAATCAGCGTGAGAGCGCAATTCCAAAACAGCGCCGATGGGTGTGGAAATTTCTGCGGGTGATTTACTAACAACGCGCAAATCACAGAACACAGATGCAACGTCTCATTTACATATCGACCAATGCAATATACCAAGCGCAGTGCAAATTAGCGTAGTCGCAAATAAAGAAATAAAGAAGCCACAAGAACCGGAGGCCAAAAATGAAGGGTTGCAAGAAGACCTGGTATTGCGTGACGCCTAGTTGAGGGTTCGAAGTCGTCTTTTATTTCCTGAAGCAAATTAAAAATAACATGGCTTGGCAAACTATATGTTTAGATAATATGTTCTTCTGGCATTCCAAATAAATTAATACGTGTGGAAAAAATCCTCTCCCTTCTACCACTTGCTCTCTGTTCTCTGCGTTGCCTCATCCTAGGAACAATAACTGCAGCCATTTCAAACACAAAATAGTTTGAACACTTTTTTGGGGCGTTAAATAATGGCGCAAATACCAGTAATTTGACGAGTGCAAACGTTAGTAAATCTCGTTGCGTGATTTGTTTGGCCTCAATCCAGACAAGGGTTCCATTGACCACAGTGAATATGTGGAGAGGTTGACAAAGGAAATGCAAGAGGCTTATGAGATTGCCAGTTAGCATGCAAAGAAGTGCACTGAGAGAAACTAAAGAAATTATGACCCAAAAGTGAGGTATAATAACCTATATCCTGGCAACAGAGATCTGGTGAGAAATCTGACTCAAAAAGGAGGCCCAGGGCAACTTAAACATTTCTGGGAGGATGAGGTCCACATTGATCTGTATTCCTCAGAATATCCTTAGTGGCCTGGCGTGAAAGTGACAGTGAATGACAATGAAAGTGATGATGCACTGTGTACTAGTACTATGTCTAAGCTGAACAATACCAGTTTAGGACAAAGCAAAATAATCAAAAGGAAAAGGAAACCGTAACCTTTAATATATTATTTGACTTATACTTATTTTATGAATCTACATTTTAATTATAAAAATAAATAAACATGTCATTTATACATTATCGTAACGTCATGTCATAAAATTGATTTTATTTTTTATTGTTAGATACAGTCGAGAAGGTCAAGTTTTCTGAGGCAGGACAGACCAAAGTCAACATTTGGTGTGTTTAAATTTTTAACATTTCATGGTATGTTAATGGTTTATTAAACTTATTCATCACAGCACAAAATGTGTAATTTGTGCACTTTATTCATTTATTTTTTTTAATTGGGCAACAAAATTACTGCATTTATAGAAAGTGCACAAGGATTTAACTTCTTAAAATTCACAGCCAGTTTATTAATGTGAGTTTGTGCTTCTGGTCACTCAGCTGTTCAATACGGCAAATAATTTCTATTCTAAATAGCCTAGCTAAAGCAAAAATAAGGTGCTGTCAAATGTTACAGTGTGAACCTTTTTCATGAACTAAGCGACTGGTTTTAAAAGAGATTTGTGTAGGATTTATTTATTCAAAGCTGTTGCTTTCCCTGCTTATTTGTGTTGTTAGTACAATGCATTCTTGATCATTGCTGTGCTGGAAACATAATAGAGCCCCAGTTTGGCTCAGGTCTCTTCTAGTTAAAGAGTAACCATGAACTTTAGTGAAACTATTTCTCACATTTACAGTAGCCTAATCCTCTCACTACTCTTTAAATTTAATTTCCCAATGACCATATCTGAAAACTATGCAGTCTTTATACAGAAGTGCCATTCAAGCATAACCAAAACTCATTTTAAATTCATTAAGGAAACCCTTTTGATTAATACATGACTCCAGATATCTGGTTCATTGGCTTGGTCCTTTTAAATGTTTAGGTAATTCAGCATAGCCAGCGGCAACTGTAAGATTAGCGCTGCACTAGTACTGTAAATCAATTTGTCCTCTGAACATATGTACCGTTTTGCCTTATCTTAGAACATTTTTCCAGATGAAGTGCTGTAAATGAAGCCATGCACTTGGGTATAACCAGCTCTGAAGTTTCCTTAATTAAGGATCCAATGCCACCATGTGGTTGAAAATGATAATGCAGTGCATTTGATCGTGAATCTTTAGGCGTGACCCTGAGCTGACATGTTTGATGTCTGATATAGGCTATCAGTACAAGATTCAGGCTTCAGATTTGAAGCATGAAAATATATAATAATTAAAACATGAAGATAATATTTCGTTATTATTTAAATCAAGAGACTGCAGGATTGTTTGTTTCTGAAATGCCAGCCAGGCCCATGGATTATTTAATCTACAATGTAAAATAATACAAGGATCTCATATGTCTAGTAATGCAACTCATGCTGTCCTTCGTGTACTGCTGAGCAATTTCTAACCCACTTTGTTCAGACACCAGAACTTTTATTATTTATTGTGCAGTCTTTGCTTCCTTCATAATTGATGCTTGCATAGCCTGCAATGAGCATTTCTAATGGGAGCTGGAACTGGATGTGCATGAACATGTAGTGATAAATCATGGCTGAACTGTATGGAGATATTTATCATGGATAAAGAAGTATTTACAATTTTGTATTTCTTTATGCACTTATAGCTGTATTACACCAAAAATTACTCTGACACGTTTGTATGTTATCATCATGGTGCTGTTCATTTCATAGGTCCTGTCTGGTGCTAAAAATGGATTTATTTTTGTTTTTAATTTTATTATTTTATTTTTATTCATCAAATCATTCAGTATTGCTAAACATATTTTAATATGTTCTAAAGTAATTGTAATACTTTTAATTAAAACATTTACCAATAACTAAAATAATATTGACAAATATTGAGATACATTTGTTGCACATAAAGGCATCATGCATAAGACAGCCATTTAATCTCAAGGCACCCTTAATATGCTGGGAGGGGCACTCAGTGTCACAGTGCTGCTTTGGCGGTGCTTCTGCCACCATATCTCCCAAATTCATGTAAAATGAATTATAAAGTCAAGTGCGCAGCATATTATAGGCTATATACGAATCATTTATAGCCTATACGAATTGATACTGTTAAGGAAGACGGATCTTTATGCAACTGGTGCAGTGATGACAGATACAGCTAGCTATTCAGATAAAATAATCCAAGAGATGTTTCGTGCTTCATGTAGTTTACTGTATCCACTTATACACCAGCGCTTCCAGTAACCACCGTCTTCTAATGTAGTACCATATAAAATGAATATAAATCAATGGGAGCCGTGCATGAACGGGCTGCACCACTGCTGAGAAAGGGGAGGGGGGACGCAATTAGTCACCTTGTACGCTCCTCACCGTTGACAGTCTCTTGTACATTAGACCGGGCGAGCGACATCCTTTCACTTGGAACTGCGCGTGAAGGGACAACAGCAGCCAATCTGATTGAAGACACGCACTCTTTTCCCCAGAGCGCCGTTCTGCTGACTCAGTGCCTTATCAGAGCGAACCGGTTCCTCGCCACCGAACAGACCTGAGACGCACCAGTCAGCGCAACAACTCCAACCATGGCCAAAACTGCGATCGGTAAGACAAACCTTCCTTCATTTTGTTCGCCGGTGCGTGTCTCTTTGATGCTGAGAGGATGCCAAGAGATGCTGTCGCGCACAATGGACCCTGATGCAGGAGAATCAGAGGTCTGTTAGATGAAAAATTATTTTAGATGGATATATAAATCTGCTTTCTCCTTCCACCCCATGCTGTTTTATTTTCAAATATGGCTGTGCTTTTTGGGTGCACCCCGGCTGCCTACTCACTTTTGCTTAGAAAAAAATGGGGACTTCATAAATGAGAAAAAGCATTAAATGGTGATATTATAGTGCATATCTCTTAAAATACACTGAGGCATGCTTTAAAAAGCATTAAAATGATTTTCTTCTGGTGTCAGTGCACCTGCCGGCTCATGCATCTCCAGCATAATGCAGAAGGACCCCACCCAAGATCCAGCTCTGTGTTTCAGCCTCCAGAAAAGCCTGTAAAGCCTGGCAATACCTGACTCAGAGCAGCTTAAACCCTTTGACATCCTCTATACATGATATTTTTATCCTTTTTATAAAATGAGCTAGGTGTGGCTGGTATATTTATTGCCAAACAAAGCTGAAATAGGGAAATACAGCATGGTAATGAATCAGGGTGTTTGAAATAGTTTATTGTTTTTATCTGGGTATGTTCGTTATACAGACAAAATTCCTTAGTTATTCCCAATTATCACAAATGATAGGTTGGTAATTGGTTTATTGTTAGTGTTTTTTCTCTGATTTGGGAGCATGACTCATTAGCCGGTGGGTTTATTAAAGACTACACTGGCTGTATTTTTATTTTATCTCATTTATAATGAGTATGTAAGAATCTATTCTCACAACTACAATGACATATATGGTCTACCAGCACATATGTCACATGTTTATGTTTAACCCAATTCATAATTCAACTCCTTGCTGATTAAACACAAGTTTTTACTTTGTAATTGTGGATGTGCATGTGCATCCTTTGGTTCACACCATTTCTAGCGCCGTATGAGAGGCAGACTGCAGTATCAGATGATTGATGTTTTAAATGGAAGTGTGTCAGGGCTTAAGTCGTCTCACCGATAAGCAGGTCTCAGTGCTGTTGTGATTCTGGATTATGTTGTAGGCGGCCAAACTGGGGCATACCATAGACTAGGCGTGCGTCGGCTTTATCGCATCTTTGCGAGACACCTGCAGGGCAGGGCACTGGTGGACTGTAGCTGAATGTCTCTGTTCTAGCTGTCATCTCACTTAAAATGTTAAATGGCAAGTTGGAGAGACATTTATTTTGT